>DWLS01001008.1:0-24570 GCA_018246255.1 Pachliopta kotzebuea | reverse complement strand
CGCGGAGTCCGGATCCGCGAGCGCAGGGTCCGATGAAGCTTTCACGGCCATAATGGTGGCCGAAAGCATCGACATCAACCGAAAAAAAAAAAAAAAATATGACGGACAACTTGTACGTTGGCGCTACACAACAAAACTTACTGACGAAAATGATCCTTATAATATCATTAGACAGATACTTTCTTTGCTATTTCAGGTTTAACATTAGGCTTCGGAAAGTTAGACAGAGGGTGTTAGTATTTATTCCTTGTTAAATACATTGATAAAATTACATATTATTCTGTTGTGGTGACTTCTGGTAAGTCTTGACCTTCGACATTAGTCCTCTCTCTGTTGGCAGTCGACTACTTGAAGCTCGGTCATACTTTAACACATCGCCTTTTACCGATACCAAAATAAGATAATATACTCGTATATTCTTTGAACGCAATAATTGACTATTTTTTGTCGTTAATACAGATATAGGTATAGATTACTTATTTATTATTATAGATTACATATTTGATATAGATTACTTATTTCATGTACATTATTTGTTTTTTCTGTATTGTTACACATATATTAATGTTCAAAACTACATACTGATTACAATCTGGAAACCGGTACGGTTTATCTAAGTAGTACAGTTGTCGTGGTGATATTTTTGATGCAACTTTCTGGTTGGTTTTCAGGAAGGTAATGCTTTAGGCTCGGTTAGTGTGATCCAGATAGTAAAACAATATTTTAGAGATAGATTACTTATAAAATGTGCAGTTAAAAATTTTGAAAATATAGAAATATTTACATTGTTGTAAACATCTAACTTTTTATCTGTTTCTAGCTCTCCGTAGTTGGATAGGAGTAATCTGTGCGAGTCTGAACAATCACAATCATTTAGTAACAGTAATTTACTTTTGTCGTTGATATTGAATAGCTTGCAATACGTAAAAAGACTCATTATCATTATATTTATACTTGAATTTAATTGTAATCTGAATAAGACTAAGTAAATAAATATTCGTTCCCTGTGAACAAATGCTTCAGTGTAAACTGTACCGTATGAGAGGGCAAGTATAAAAACACACTCGCACGTCTGCAAAGTGTTTTATCGAAGGCGATTCGAAGCATCCAGTAAACATTTGAACGATTCACGCTTTGCAATTTACACCCATCTGGAAAACTCCCTGTGTTACTTTACCTTCTATCAAATGGAAAGGAATTTCGTAATTAGAAATGTTTAGCATAGCCCTGCTGGATACGGTGGAAGGCATTGTTTTGCTAATGAGTTTCAGCGTACCTGGAAACTTCAGACAGATTGAATAAATTAATTATTTATCAATTCAAAGCTTTAAGATACGTGTTTCAATATACAACGTAAGATCTAGAATCGTTTGTATCGTCGGCGAAGAAATATTAGAAGCGTATGTAGAAAATTATTAAACAGATTTCATAAAACTTTATTCTCATCATCATCAGCCGATACACATCAGCCCAGAGCAGATTGGTGCGGATTGACAGTAATTAATTTAACTACTATATTAACCATTACTATCATCATTTTCTTGTAATTGATATTTCTTTATGCAATATCCTCATAATATTGTTTACGTTAGCGTAAGTTTAATATATCAAAACTCAGTATATGCGGATGTTGTGTTTAATTCAACAAAAATGTACAGAGTTTTTTTTCATAATCTCTTTCTGTATCTTAGTCAATATGATTGATTGTAGACATAATAAGTAAACAATGTTGATTTCATTTCAGCAATACATAAGTGAAGTTTGGATTGTGGAAGTCTTTCATACCCTGGCTAGCTATCACCTTCACACTGTAAATCATCCGCTATAAATGTATTGTTGTGATTTAGTTATCATTATATGGAATTCAAAAGAGCAGGTTTGATCATCTTTAATAATCAATTTCCTATGTAGAGCAGATAAAAATGCCGGGACTCTAGACTGATTTTACTCAATTAATGCTATAACTTTTTTTGACGAGAAAGAAATCTTCATCAGACCCTGCTTCTAGGGTGAAGCCTGGGTTATGTGGTATTTATACCCATAAAACTCCCTCGGTGATCATTCTCAGTACATTGCTGAAGGCCTTGGAATCTTCTACGGAACTCACCGGTGCTTCCCTGCACTGCTAAATACATCCCAAAGAAAGCTGTTACCGTTCCCAGAACCCCCAGTGTTCTACGACAAAATACGAGACCACTTCGTACTTATTGTCCGTCCCGGACTCACTTGATGTATATTGAGGGCCCCACCCACAAAGTCCACGAACCCGAAAAATTCTTTCAGTCCCCTTCTACGACAGACAGGGCTTACCTTATTCCTATTCTTGATAAGTCCAAAACTACAGAGCTTAACTAATATTATACCTATACGAGTGAATATACGTGTTAACAAGCACATTTTTTTTTTCAAATCAGCTACAGAATAGCTTAAAAAAATTCTGGCAAAAATCAAAATCAACTGATGTAATCGCAGTATAACTCCGATGAAATCGCTCTAAACTGGGTCGTGTTATATAAATTGTTAATGGGCTAAAAGTGAAATTGATTCTGTTGGACAAAATAATGAGCAGGTTATAAATCTCCATTAGTCAGTTGAATAACTGAATAATAAACGCCCGAACTACGAAAGTTGGGCCTGACTAGTCAATAAGCCGCATAGATTAATGTAAATTAAAGCGGGACCTCTACTTTACGAGGTTTCAAAACAAAGTTATATTAGCACGTGGATTACGAGTTTACACTGGATTTGTTAACACTTTACCATTTTTTTGTTTTATTTTCTACAAGATTATAAGAAATAAGCAATTATGTACAGTATATTATAATCATCAGCAGCCGACCGATGTCTACTATTGGAGATAGGCCTAACCTAATAATGGCTTGATTTGGGCCGTCTCCCACCACGCTCGACCAATGCGGGTTGATGGGGAGCCAGAGGCTTGTTTGTTGATGATCAGGATGCACTACGAACAGGTGAGGTTAGCTAGGGTCCCGTGAGTTGTTGTATGTGACCCTTTACGTCTCGAATATTATAAGCTTCATAAAAAAACAGTTTGGTCTTGTAATATTTTTGAATAATACTTTAAATGATTTCTTTTTCTGCTGAACCTCATAAGTAATTTAAGAGAGTGCTTATTCGCTTAAATTTTTTATTTATTTAGTCTCTCTTACAAGTTAACCTAATACAGTAGTCTAACAATGCTAATGAAAAACAATCTTCAAATTTGGTATGAAATTATCATAGTCACTATCTTTGTGAATCTACTAAAACAGATATATGTAGAGAAATTACTGGAATGACAGGACGTTGAGTCCCAGACGACGAGCGCAATATGGTGTTATGTTTACCATCTTAACGAGCGTCACGTTGTTATGAGCAAGCATGTCACTTATCATACTAGTCTTGTCGCCTAACAAAAAAATAATATACGTTTCCTAACTGTGATGACGTAAAATAAATAAATAGTTTGTATTGTATGATTATTACTGTCGATTTTTTTTGTCAAAGTAATTACTCTTCTGTTAAGACGGTAATTGATACGGTTGGCGAATAAGATTTGATGCCTGATGGCTTAGAGACTTGACAAAATATCATAAGCTCACTTCATACATACTAATGTCCTTGTAAACACATGAAGATATTTGCTACTTCAATTACCTGATAATAATCAAATAATATATTTGAATCTGGCGTAGTACCGCAATCTCATTGTAAACAGTTCCAGATTCAGGAGTGGAGGACAATGAGTTGAGGCCGGGTGCGCGAACACATTGCCCACCAACACAACTACAGTAATAACATCAATGGAAAGGGATTATAGTGATTTATCCGAGGTGTCAATGTGATTACCATCGAGGGGGCCCCTTTCGGTCCGTTTGGCGCATTTCAATTACCACGGTAGAGTGTTGCCCGTTGAATAATGCATAGGAAGGACTTTGATTGAAATGTTCCGCACTCATGTTGAACTTAATTCCTCGATGTTTCATTGCTTACGGCCGAAGCGTGTTTGATTGTTGCCACACACAAAGCCAATACCTTCCAGCTTAAGCGAAGAGAGCGTGTAATTAAAAGTCTTTTAAAGCCTGTTTTTTTATTCATTCCTTTTAACACAGTAGGTACTACATTATTTAATTTTAAATATTACTTTTATTATTAAAAACATCTAAATGAAACTATAACCTGAGGGACATAATAGTAAAAATGCGGCGAATTTAGTCTGAGAGGCGATACACAAAAGATGAACAAGAGTAATGATTAAAAGATAAAAGAGTGAGATATAATATAAGGAATGAAAACGAGGTAGTAGGAAAAGATAAAAGAAAGAAAAGAGTAGAAGGGATACCAGAAAATCAAGGCCCTTACCCACACCTCGAAGAGGAATGTTAAAAAAACCCATTGGGACTTATCTATAAATTTTATACTAAGTAATTTTTATGTATATATAAACGCTTGATTTAAGCTTATTAGTTAGTAATTATGCTTTAAATTGGAAAGCTGTAATATTAATAAATATACTATTGGTTGATAAAAATTAAAGCTTAGGTTGTAGCCACTAAAATAGTTTCAGCATCAAGAGAGCGATGCTTCGAGTACTTGCGAAAATATTTCAGGAATTTTTTTAACATTTCATGATTAATTTGAAAGCTTTTCACTTCCTCCGTGGCGTAGTGAGTAGCTTGTGGATTTGATATGACAGTCACAGGTTTGAGTCTGGACAAACGAGGAGCGAAGTCTGAATGAAGATTTTAAGTGAAAAATTCATAATTTTTGGTCTTAATATTACCTGATATCATGATAATAAAAGCAAAATAAAATCTATAAAGGGTCTCATACAATAATCAACCAAGGAGACTCTTGTTCCTATGCATTTCCATCAATTTCCTCTGCACTTTCCCTGCAGTTTCACCAACCCGCATTAGGCCAGCAGTGGATATCTGTCGACTGATGAAAAAGATCTATAAAAAGGTAACAGCCATCGAAATTAATTGTTTTTATAATTTGTAGATGACAAAAATAACTTGATACAATTTCATAAAAGAAAACTATATATGGTATATTATTTTACGTATATATATTTCTCCTTCAAATAAATTTTCATCGATATCCTGTCAATCCTTTGTGGACTGAAACAGGATGTTCTAATTTGTGTTACCCGTCTACTTTCTGTTATGTATCCGTTTTCACATCACGAAATGTAACATATGGATATGTCCTAACATATCTTGAATAAACCTTAAGTATTAAAAAAGTGTACTTATACTGTTGATTGTAATAATTTGTGGTTTTTAATGCTACGTTTAGTTATATTTATTCCGTAATGACAGACGTCTGGAATACCAAATGATTTATTCAAATCAGTTCGCCACTTCCAAAAGCGCAATGCAGTTGCAGGAGTAATTATTTTTGCAGGCCCACCGGACCGCGAGGAGGTTTCAGCAAAATAAATTAAATCTAGAATATGGAATGACGGTCTGAAACCTATTAAAATAACTCACTATTTCATAAAGTTTAATTTATATGTCATATACTGTATATATCTTTTAACATACGATAATAAAGATGTTTATGGTTTTCATATATCATCACATATTTTTAGATTGAATACCATACTTTTAAAACACAAAAAAATCAAAAATAATTGAAAGCATTGAAGAGGGAAGTAAAGGCCGTGGACCAGAATCTATGACCAAAATAAGACATATTACAATTGATTTAAAGGGCAATTAAAAATTGATAGATTTTAAGGAAATAACACAAAAAAATATATCAATAACTTAACTCCTTAATAAGTGCAAAAATCTTTAATTTTTGTGCTGCTTTAAACAAATTCATTATTTTGTAGAACTTCCGCAAATTGTTGTGAGATGTTTTCATTAATCTATTAATTAAAGGTGTAAAAAAGATTAATAAACTTTGGAAATATATTGTTGGAGTTAATAAAAATTTATTGTTATACATAGATTAATATCATTTAGTCAGGTAACATTTGCGCGGCCAAACAGTACTGAATTTGTAACTCCCATGATTGTAATAAAACTCCGGCCTCCTGTTATTTTAAATAATGAAGAGTTATATAAATCCTTTGACTGCGACTAGCTAAATTAAGAAATATAAATGGCGGGTATTTTTTGTAATGGCACCATAACTTTTTATGTAGGCTTTAAGCTAAACAAATTTGGCAGCTTAATAGACTTCACTTAGGATAATTCGTAGTTAATGCGAAGAGGCGAGCAAGGAGTTCACCTGATGGTAAGTGATACGCTTGCCTTTAACAGCATGTCTCTACTTAAAATAGTATACACAGCATCACATTGCGCTCGTCACCTTAAGACTCTAGACGTTGTCTCGTTACTCCAGTAATTTCACTAGTATACTACCCTTCAAATCGAAACATAGTAATGTTTGCATAGTACTGTCTGGCGGATGTAATAGGAGCTGCGGTAGTACCAAGACAGTCTTTAACATCAGAAATCTACTACGCTTGCAATGTAGCTTTTAAATTGAGCATATCTAGAAGTAGTGGGAGGGGTGTAAGGGGTTCCATACAACTCACGGGACCCAAGCTAACCTCACCTGAACGTGGTTCATCCTGCTAATCAACAGACGAGGTTCTGGCTCCGCCACCAACCTGCATTGGTCCAGCGTGGTGGGAGAGGGACCAAATCCCTCAACTATTGGGAGAGGCGATCCAGCAGTGGATGTCTATCGGCTGATGTTGATATGTAGAAGTAAAAAAATATATAAATTTTCAGTGACCAACCCAATTTTGTTTTCACCATCATCATCCTTTGTCTTTTTCAATCCACTGCTAGATATAGATCTTCTCCAATGTCTTCTCTTTTTGTTTTTTGAGGATATTGTTGCATTTAAATTACAGGTAACATGTTTCTCATTCGCATATCAATATATTCATTTTGTGATTTAAATCTTGAACATACAAACTGTAGCATTACGTACTAGTTGAAAACCAAGTATAATGTAAGTTCCGAAACATTTCGGTGTGCTATTCCTCTGTGGCCCCTTTTAATTACTGTCTGGCCCAGCATGTATCATAAATTCTAATGGAGTGCTGTCCCCGTCTCCACGTTTTACCCCCTGTATTGAGGTAAATTGCATTTTAGAGTGTGAATAAAAACATGCCCGACGAGCTGTTTCATTTAAAGTTCATAACAATTTAATAAGTTATAGAACTTTAATGAGAGCAGAATGCAAATCGTAACTAAGTAGGAAGTTCGTACAAGTCAAAGTACGAGAGCAGTACTACAGGATAATTGTTCCTTACAACTTATTAGGTATTAAGCAGCAGAACCATTCTTTTTGTATTCTCTTTAAAGTGACAAGACGAGCAAAACATTCACCTGATGATAAGTGATACTATCATCATCACAGGCCTATGCCAAGGAACGCCACTTTCCCCGCCGTTATTTGGTAAGTGATACCATTGCCTATAACAGCGCTGGTTATTTTTATACATAGCACCACATTGCGCTTATCGCCTTGATACGTAAGGTATTGTCTCGTTACCCCAGTAATTTTATAAGAATTTAGCACCCATCAAACCGGAACACAGTAACGTTTCCAAACATCTATTAGCTGCGTTGGTATCTATTTAGATGGTCTCCGGTAATGGAGACCTACCACCAATAAAAGGAAATAAAGCCGAAGCTTTTGCACAAACTTTTTTTCACGCCAAGGCCGGACTCGAAAACCCAAACTCCGCAAAATTTACACACCACTGCTTGCCAATAAAAATAGACACTAGACAGGGCGGCTCGCCTAGACATTTTCCGATAAGAGAGGAATGTCTAGGTTTTATTCAAATCCAGGACATTCCGCCTCAGCAAAATTGTTGATATGGACTAGGCTGAAACAGCTTTTTAAAAAAATATCAGCACCGGTAAAGATTTGTAGCGTTACTTTAAACTTATTTACTTCATTTTATATTTAACTTTAATGCTAATGAAATATTTCACGGTACGTATACGTCTACAACTGGATAAATCATGGAAAGTCGGAAAAGCATCTCATAGAAAAAGTATCCCGGATTCTCATCAAAGTAATATCTTAAATATTTTTTTGCGTCTTTCCGCATTCATGGAATGAAGTAATTAATAACGGACCTTTAATTATTTATTAATAATTGAACAGATGTTGTAGAATATACCCTACCAACCTGTGTTGGGCGTGCAAGGTGGGAGATGGCCCAAAACCCCTCTTTATTAGGGGAGGTCCATATCCAGCAGTGGATATATAAACTGTTGATGATGTAAAACATTACATTCCTGGTTTGTGATTAATAAAAAGTTTTTGTGTTGGTGGTAGTCCCGCTATTTGCTTTTGACAAGGACGGTTATTGTTGTAGAGTGTAAGTTAAATTTTAGACTTTTTTTTTAGGCGACGAAAGGACGAGACGAAGTAGACGATCACCTGATCCTAAGTGATACGCTTGCTCATAACAACAAGACGCTGGTGTAGATAAGAACATTACACTCATCATGAGATTTTAGATATTATATCTCGTTACCCCAGTAATTTCACTAGCATACAGCATCTTTAATACTGGAACACAGTAATGTATGCACATTAATATTTGTCGGATGCAATAGGAGTCGTGGTGGTACGTAGATAGTCTCCAGTAAAGGAGTTCTACTACGATTACGTATCGAAAAGTATTACGGTTTGAATGAAAATGTAGCTTTACCAGAAAATAAGTTTAACGGTTCAGTTAAGTTTTAATGATATATAACTTAGTACAACACAAATCGTATATATATGTTCCCTACTTATTAAGCTATTACATTTCTTGAAGTAACCCATCGAGCTTTAAATCTTCCACAGCATCTCCCATCTTAAGTCTGCCTATTTGACTATGATTTTAGGTGTATCAAAAAGTTATTAATATATATTAATCGCAGTATTTCGACAGCTTTCGAAGTCATGCAACATCTACTTACTAGTACAAGTCCAGCGTAGTATACAGCTTAGACTCTCGTCTCTTGAGATAAGGCCTCGAACAGCACAGGGAAGATGAAGTGGACTGTTTTTGATGTAGTCATACAAATTAAATTTACGCTCTCCAAGTCCGCCTTCGCACGTCACAAGTGTTTGCAGTCGACTCACACTTCACGCGAACTCCTGTTCGTATAATCTAAAGCAACTTACTCTCGGACAGATGTTTAAGTCAACTTTATCCACTTTGCAGTAAGTACCCTCCAGCTACTTAAGAGATTACTCGACCAGTAGATAAACATAAGTACCATATAATGCAATATGTTAATATAAGTAAAAATATCAATTAAAAATGTTATATGTAGTTACTGATATAGGTTACCTACTAGCTTTAATTTCTACTGCCAAATAGTAATTTTTAAACTATTACAAATTTATGCTATATATTAAGGTCTCATCAACTTCTAGAAACATGTTTTTAAATATTATTGTCAGCTAACATGAGTATGAATTATTTTAATTAAGTAATGTAGTAGTAATTATGGTATTTTTAGCATCAGGTGAGTTGCGTATTCATTAGAGTATTTTCCACAAAAGTAATCCATCAACCTAAGCCATGCTAAACTGAGGACCCCTCCTCTGATTTCGATTGTAAAGATTTTCCCTTTGTCTTTTTTTTTTTCGTAGATAACGAGCCGATTTAAATACGCTATTATGAAAATTAGACGAAGTGGGGTCAAAGCTTTAAGAGATGTTAATAGAAAGAACCTTTTTCTTCAGATGTCGAATGGGACTAACGAATTTGGATGAAATCTATTTTCAAGTAAGATTTCTTTTATAAGAACAATACACATTAAAAAAAGCATTTTTTTCTGTTTAATTACTTTATTATCTCGACATTTTAACTAACAATGAAGAGATTAAATTCATGAAATTTCAGTTCATTAAATATATTTTATATCTTTTTCACAGTAGCATCATGTATAAAGTTGCGGTTATATCATATATTATGATTTTGTTAAAGGTTAAGTTGGCAACGTTGTTTCCTTCAGAATAAAGCTTTGTTAATTACGAAACTAAAGCAAATGTATTATGAAATCAATAAAATAGTCGCATAAAGCTCTATTAAGTAGCACTACCAATTCTTATCAAACTACACGAAATTCGTTAATACAACTTAGATACTTAATTCAGCTCCTACGTACTGATGGTCTTTAGTATCTCTTGTCCATTGAGAATTGAGTAGTAATTAGTCCTTATGATCTAAAAGCTACTTAATAGTAAAATGAAAGAGAAAAATAACTGCTTTTAATTTATGAATTCCATTAACTTATAAAGTGTGACTGCGATCGTCTTATCCAGCTACAGTGCTAACAGCGAAGCTTTCCTTTCTTAGAAGTTACGGTACTAACAGGGTAATAAATTTTCATTTTTCAAATACTTCTTTGCGAGAAAAATAATTCTTCAGTATCGGTACATACTCCAACTCAATAAAATATCAACTTTTATACAAGCTACAAATACCCCGTATATATTAAACCAAATATCACTTCTGTCTTATTTTTAAAGGATACTTACCTATTATATATTTAACTAATACAATAGAATATTTATTTAAATTAAAACAATAATTATAAATGGAAGGTTAAATGTATTTATCTTAAACAAACTTAACCAGTAATGAAGATATATACTTAGTCAAAGAGATATTTACATAGTTAAATATTTTGATCCCTCACAGGACATTATCAAACCATGTTATTATTTTACAACAAAGTCACAATTATTGCGATAATCACCTTTTTTTTGGTTAAGATTTTATTTTTAATTTAATGAAGAATAATTCTGCTGCTATGTTAAAATAATCCGAGATAAATAAGAGAGTTCTTCAGTAACAAAATATATGTAGTTTCCTTAGCCGAAGTTTTGTTAATTATCATGGTTTGTGTTTTAAAGTTACATCATCGCCACTCAGCTTTCTATTGTCTACTGTTAAACGTGGGCCTCTGCAATTGACCTCAATTTCACGTACTATTAAGTGACTGTGTGGCAGTGGACTATTCGCTCTCTGTTGACAGTAACATTACTGAAAGCTATGTATATTTAAGCGTATCGCTACGTAGCAATGCTGTTACCACCCCTCGCTACCAACCCGTATTGGGCCAGCATGGTAGGAGATGGTTCAAATGACTGCTCTGCTGGGGAAGACCTATGTCCCGCAGTGGACGTCTATCGACTGATAAAAAATTCTGTTACGGCGGATGGATGTAAGGGGTCCCAAAAAAGAACTCACGAAACCCAAGCCAACCTCACTTGCTCGTGGTGCACCCTGTTAATAAACAAACGATTCTCCAGTTTCTCACCAACCCGCTTTGGGCCAGCGTGAAAGGAGACGGCTCAAATCCCTCAATTATTAAAGGAGGCCTATGCCCAGCAGTGGCCGTCTGTCGGCTGGTGAAATAGGTCTATGTAAAGGTTCCTTTCAAAGCAGATCACAGTGATATTTGTCTGCTGCAATAGGAGCTACGGTGGTACCTACCTAGATGGTCTCCGACAACAGAACCCTACCAGCAGTAAAACTAATATAAAGGCAAGGGACACAGCCCAAATCCCCTATTATTGAAGGAGGCCTATGCCCAGCAGTGGACGTTTATCGTCTGATGAAGAAGATCTATAACAAGATTACACCTTTCAAACCAGAACACAGTATTATTTGTGTGCTCCAGTAGTAACTACCTAGACGGTCTCTTGTAAAAAGAGACGGTCCAAATCCCTTCACTATTGGGACAAGCAGTGGAAGTGTATTATCTGATAAAGAAGTTAGGCTTGATATAGCTCTGCCATTAATTTTAAGCATATACAAATAATTTGCTTGAAAAATTTATATATATTGACATAAACAACTTTTAGAACATGATCCCCTAGCGTTGGGTACAAAAGCGCACATTTATAAACCCGTAAACATACGAATCGAAACTAACAGGCCGCCGGTTAGATTTATATCGGCGTTACACAGAGAGGAAAAGGAAAATTGGAAGGAAAAGGGTCGCGGGGAATATTTCAATATGCCATTCACATTTTTACGATCGACATGCGCGCCGCCTCACGATTGTGCAGAACCGCAATATTCGGCTATTCCTCTACTTTGTTTCATTCTTATTATTTTAGCAGCTTATTCGCAGATGCTATCGCCTTGTAAGATTTCCTATCTATTTGTTTAGTTCTTAAACTTCTTAACCGTCAATTTTAATGATACATAAATTGTTACTCACATTATGTTACAGTGAATTAACTAAACTTATAATCTACTATTTATATATGTGTACGTACAAGTATTGTAATGCTAGGTAATAAGATAGCGTAAGTATTAAATGATGTGAATAAAGGGTAAAAAATCACTGATAATTAATACCAGGAGAAAGCAAAAAATAAAATTAGAAATATATAAAAAAATAAAGAAAACTTGTAATCTAAATATGGTCAAAAGTGACCTGGGAGAAATTGCTTATAGTAATAACCTATAAGTGATTTCTTAAAGGCAACCCAGTAGGACAGGAGACATTAAATAAAAGGCATACTAACAAAAAAAAGTATATAATAAACAAATGAGTTCAAATGTTGTTTATAATAAATATACAATTACAAAACAGAAACTTAAAATATGTGAGTTGTAAGTTTAAACTATACGTTTGTATAAGTCTAACTATAGTTTTTATAGACTGGTGCTTGACCAAGATATTGCAAAAATCTAAGCCTATATGTAGTCTTTAATGATAATCCGCACTAGTCAAGAAGAACTATTCATTCTTTTCTTTTTATTCGTCAAGGCGCAAACTCGTAACAATGTGGCGCTGTTTAAGATTATAAAGCTCCACATTAAGCTCGTCTTGAGACATTACTTGTAAATTATCGTTACCTTAGTAATTTCACTAGCATACAGCACTTTTAGAACCGTAAGAAATAATGTTTGCATAGTATTGTTTGTCGGCTGCAATAGGAAGTGCGGTGGTACTTTCCTAGACTGTCTTCGGCACCAGAGACCTACTACCAGTTTTTATGGTTCCCACAAATATTTGGATGGAAACAGTAACATCTATATACAATTCCAATTCTTCCTGTTTGCATGATAAGAACGCATGATGCTATCCCTTGTCGACTGTCTGCATGAAAAAATTAAAGCAAGATATATTAGTTCTGTATATCTAACAGCGTGGTGAGAGATGACCCAAATATCACTGTTATTAGGGGAAGCTTGTAGCAGTTTACATCGATAGATGATGATGCTTAAACCGCAAAAGTATCTGTTACTGTGGTTAAGCCAATAAACAGTACATGGCTTATCCAAATATAATATTTATCTATGTAAGTAAATTAATCTATATATCTGTTTGTGTATTTATACTCTGTAACTAGAAGTTAAATTAAATTTTCAATTCCGTGGTTTTTGACTAGAAGATTCTTTGGGTCGATATGAATATATCAATAAAGATGTAATTAAGAATATGTTATTTTCAAATCCACTTGTTAAAGCGTTACAAGACTTTTTTTTTTAAACTGATTAAATGAAAAAGGAAAACTTTTTGTCCACTTGTCTATTTATCTCAACACAAAGAAAGCCCCGGAACGTGTTTGTTCTGTCCTCCTGTTTGAAGTAATCCTCAAACAGATACTTTCCCTATTCTGACCCGGTTTTTTATTCATTCTGAAAAACTAGGGAAAATCGCCGCTGTGTCGATTTGCGCCTTACCGACATAACGTTGATAATACTAGACAAACAAATGATTAGATATACTAATATATACATTTTTATTTCATTACAATGGAGTGGAGAACGTAGCTAAGCTGTTGTGGATGCAAATTTATTATTCATTTAAATCTTTATTAAAAACTCCTAAAATTAGGATCCAATAGGCGAACTTAATTTTTGTGAGCATTCCCTACCAGTCAAGCTATTAGCAGATGCAATAGGTGAAGCAATAGAGTTAATAATTAAATAGTACAGTGCCTAGATATGTTCAATATAATATCCTTTAAATAAATACATACCATGAAATATATATATATATACATAAAACTTTTTCTTCTTAGTCGTATTTCCCCATCACTGAGGGTCATGGTCATCATGTGTAGTGAATCACACGACGAATTCTTTTGCAGTTATAATGGATTGGTGTTGCCATTGCCTTTATTTCACATTCTAACTCGACCACGGGTAGTCATCATATATATATGTAGATTTCCTCACAATGTTTTCCTTCACCGTCAGAGCTGATATTAGTTGGTGTTATATTAACTACATATAAATTGAAAATTTCATTGGTGCAGGCCGGATTCCAACTCGGTAACTTTGAAGTGAAAGGTCGACGTTGAAATTACTGCTGACTGTATGTATGAATATAAATATACTAACCTTTATGATATCAAATAGTTCTCTTTCACCAGTCTCCAGAAAACTTCTTCGTTTGGAGCTCTTCTAATATATAATTAAATTAAAACACTATTCATAGCAGTATTAATAGGAATTTTATTATTAACAATATAACAAGTACAATGAATAGCAAATAAAAGTCAAACTGTTCCTCCTAACTAAAGTCAAGACGTCAGTCCCTCGTCGGGCATTCGCAGATAATATGTGTATCTATTTCGATTACATTGAAGTCACGGTTTCGTAGAAAGGATATAAGTATTTCTTCCTAATGTAAGGGTTACAAGATACACGACGCCCGTATTCGGGATAAGAGCGCGAACGTAACTTACTGCCACCCAGTAATACTTTGGATTTTATTGAGGGTTTATAGTGCATTCCTTTAGAGATATCTCTTCGAAAATTCACAGAGAATATTTATTATTGAATCTGTTCGTGAAACTTTTTTTTAACTTTGCAAAATTGGATGTATCCTTGTATTCAGCAAATGCCACTCTGCTGAAGGGTCATCAATTGGTCCCTTGTTAAGGAACTCTTAAATAATGACCTCGATGTGGAAAAGGAAACCTCCTTAAAGTAGCACAGATTTTTTTAATTAACGTTCATTCATGATATAATGATTTATTATTACGATTAATGAAGCTCTGGCTCTCTACCAACGTGCGTTGGGCCAGGGTGTTATGAGACGGCCCAAATACCTCATTATTGGGGGAGGCCTATGTCCAGCAAGGGACGTCTATCGGCTGATGAAGATATTTACATATCTGGACAAATAACTGAAGAAACAGTCCTTGTGTTAATACTTATATATATTAGGAGGCTATCTATAAAAATAATTTAGATTTTGTACTATTCTTTTATAACAAATGTATTGGTTATTATCGACTTACATAGACAAAAAATTAAGAAGATGAATAAAGCTATTGTTTATCATCAAAAGATATATTTTCAGGCTATTAATCTTTACACTTGTTTAATATAAGACATTTTAAAGGTACACAATTGTGAATCTCTCAGCCAAAGTGTTCATAATGTATTGAAACTTTCTTTTCAAGAAATAAATTCCCCGGCACAATACACAAAGAAATATCTGCCATTGTTTCTTTTGAAGTAAGAAAAATGAACAAAAACGACGCCGGGCACTACGGAAATACCTGTACTACGCAATAGGGAGAGCTGGATACAAATGGCACGCTTAGTTTCTCTCTTCTTCTTTAGGTTGAAAATGACCTTAGCTATTATCACTTAATAAAGATTCTCTTCTTAAACTTCTCTCTCTATCTGATTTACCATCAGTATAAATATTACTGTATTCTTATTTACTCAGTTCTGCAGCTAGTGAAATTACGGTTGTAACAAAACTCCCTAGTTTAGGCAACAAGGCATATAAGCATCTTAAGTTATCTTACATTATTATAAGCATCACTTTTTTTATGTAAAAGCTTTAGCCAAAAAAACTACTAAAAAGTAAATTTAATACCAAAAGGCATACTTTCCCAGTCTACCATAGGGTTGATGAGATAACATAAGGGTAAAGTATCGTGTTAGTATATAAAATATAATTACATAAGACTACATGAATAATCAATATATTATGTTATATATGTAATAAATTAATGTAAACAAATATGACTTCGACATATACTATAAGAAAACCTAATATAAACTATTTATATATATACAGCGATACGGGATAAGCAGCGTTCTTTTGAAGAGGCCTGTATCTAACAGTAGACTGCCGTAGGCTGATATATATATATGTATTTATATATGTAATGTAAATACATACACAATAATAATAACAGCTAAGGAGTGAAACTTGCCGGAGTCAGTGTTACCGTCCAAATATGATTTGGGTGTCTTCAATCAAGAGTGAATAGGTATATACTAGGTTAATGCGGTTTACCATCTCAAAGCACATCGACATTTAACACTAGGTAGGATAATGTTTAAAGCTTTAACCTATGCATAGTAAAAAATATTAATGATAGCTGATATAGATTAAAATAGATAAAATGTATATGTATCATTTCATACAACGTGTATTGATTATGTAGTATTATTTAGAGATTTTTTAAATGATCTTTATAGTCATTGGTGTTTTTGATTTCATAACAAAGATGACAAACTTTATCTTAACACTATTAGGGTTATGTACTTCATGTATTACTTATATAAATGTTATAAACTACAGGTATTCAAATATTTCAAAACGTCGACTACAGCCAGCCCATAAGATTTTTCAATTAAAAGCTTAAAAGGTTAAAACAAAAGGTGTTGAGTGAACAAAGGCTCGGATACCAGTTTTTGCTGCGGTTTCATAATTTCCTTATTTGCAGATGTCGGCTGATTTTTATTTTTGAAATCCTCGCCAAAAGCGGAGCTAGAAATTTCCGGCGCCCGTAACGTATTTACATTTCTATACATTATAAAGCTATTTGTTTATATTTTAAAACGAACCTTTTGGAATTTAATTCTCTTTCTTTCTACCTTTACTATTTACGGCCGTCTAATAAAAGTACTTCCATTTATTACAAGAATTTCTAAAATTGAGATTTAATAGAAGTTGTTTATTCATTTATACAATAGTATTACTAGTGGTTGCCCGTTGCATTGGGTACTAAAGACTAAAAAATAATAAATAATATAAAATAAATAAATTCATAACATTGTTATATATAGCATATGTCAGCCATTAAGTTCGCATAGCGTCAGCCCATCTTGCACAGACGCACGCCAAGAAAGGGAATATATAGGTAGTATGGACGTTTGTCAGTACTGTCATCTATCATGAAATGTTTTACTTAAATTAAAAAAAATGAAAAGTAAATGTTTGTAGTTAACTTTGTTAAGTTAATTATCATCATTTATTAATGTAATAATATTTAAATAAGTTTCTCTGTATTTACGGTAGTTGTTAAATGTCATTTTTTTAGATTTGTTATCGACTGTTCCTCTTTGTTGGAACTTCATACTTTCCTCTAATAATCAATTCAATTATTTAATTAATTAACTCATAAGTTTTATATTGAAGGCTTGTCATTTTATATTCTTCTTTTATTTATAAAGCATCGCAAGATTTAATATTTGTTTTAATGACCAAAGAAGTCATGTAATTGACGAATAATCACACTAGGAATAAAAAGCTTCATCGTTACTGAGCTTGAATCTTAAGTATTCTACATTTTATACTGTACAAGTTGTTATTCTGAATTAAACTAATTACATCTGTATTGCAAGTTTAATTTTTGACATGGATCATAGCGAAAACTCTGAGCAACCGCACATATACAGTAGTTTAACTTGAAGAATTATAAGTTGGTCATAATATATATTTACAATTGGCATAGTAATAGAATACTCTTGAATTAATGAACACATCATCATCAGTTCAACTGACGGACGTTTACTGCTGGATCCTATATTCAGTGGTTTTTTATTTAATGTGTTTGTGAGATTACTATGTCCTTGACTAATGTTTATTGTTAATTCATAATGATCTATTTACTGCAAAAATTAGGCAGCAATTTATCATTAATGTCAATTTATCATTTTAATTTAGATTTCTAGCCTCGTGTAAAATATCATCGAGATCGCTGTGGACTAATTGCAATGCAAATGAGGCTATCTAATCTTTCTGCTAGATACACCAAATCTGTGACGAAGTTTTGTTCAAATATCTTAGCATTAAAATTAGATTTTTTTGGTGTTCCTATTAGCAGGTAAATGTATAGACGGGGTCCTCACTTTGTATGCGAAGAGAACACAAAACAGTATTAATGCTTCACAACGCATTGACAAACTCATTTTTAAACCGTGTGGTATAGTTTTCATTGCTAAAAATTTCTTATATTGCAGTAAAAATAATATTCAACGAAGCAGTTAGATGGTAGATGATACGCTTGCTTGCAAAACAACGACACGCTGGTTAAGATGATTTACACTACACCTCATTGCGCTCGTCGCCTTGAGATGTAAGGTGTTAAGTCTCGTTGCCCCAGTAATTTCACTGGCATACAGCACCCTTCAAACCAGAACACAGCAATAACATGCGTTGCTATTTACCTAGACTAGTGTTTTCCAAGGCGCGACGTTGGTCTCACAAGTCGGGCATGATTGACAAAAGAATGACAATTTTGTCATAAAGGGGGCAAAAGGATTTTTTTTTTTTAAAATATAAAATATGAAGTCGTTATCAAAGCAAAGGCAATTATACCAATTATAATATATTAAAACCGGTACAATACTTGGTATATTTACACCGCACGCCGTTCAATGCCGCCAATGAATTATTCACTGCTGTATAAAGGCAAACTAATTCCCATTGATCATTGTTTAAAAGCAAATGTAATGTGGTGGTATTTTCTGCAGCGATTTCAATTTATAATGAATGACTCTGATGCGCTTATTCTCTTCGGGGTTTAAGTTTAATCTTCATCAGCCAATCTCCCTGCCGAGGTTTTTCCAAGGAGCTTCACAATGGAGTCCTTCGGCAACGCGCCAGTGATCCCTCTCATCTGAGTGTCTTTTGGCAACGGTAACTGCTTACCATCAGGCAGGCCGTATGCTTATTTGCCACCTTAGTTGCATAAAAAAATTTAAGTACTTTTTATTTAGCAAAAAATTTCAGTTAGTGTTTCTGCGCGTATTTTAAAAATTACTCCTTTGTGTATATTCGTAAAAATTTCATTCCGAAAATATTATGACTACTAATCGAATGTTGTCTCATCATCATTGTCATCAGTCAATAGAAGTCTACTGTTGGATATACGTCCTTCAATGATGGAGGTATTAGGGCCATCTTCGTACTCGCTGGCCCAGTACAGGTTGGAGGAAAGCTAGAGCCTCGTTTGTTGATTAGCAGGATGTACCACGAGCAGGAGTTTGACTTGGATCTTATGAGTTCTTGTGTGGGGCACTTCACACCCCTTACTCTATATATTATTTACCTATACGAAAACTGTTGATTTATTTATTCGAACAAGAGTTATGCGATCTCAAAATGTCATCATCATCATCAGCCGATAAACTTACCCTACTGGATATAGACTTCCTTCAATAATGAGGGTATTTGGGCCATTTCGAAGCACGTTGGCTTAATGCGGGTTGGTGGAAAGCTGGAGCCTCGTTTGTTAATTAGCAGGATGCACCACAAGCAGGGATTGACATGGGTTCCGTGAATTATTGTGTGATACACCTTAAGCTTACTAACATTAAAACTGGTTGCATTGGTTCATAGCTCTTCATTTACTTTCCATACATAGTTTAGACGTTGTTTATTGATATGAGAAATCCTGGTGCACATGTGAAGTAGAGTTTAATAGTCCATCTCTTTTTAATCTTAGACGTACTAGAGGCAAGTAAGAGGTAATAACTGTAAAGAAAGAGTAGTAACAATTCCTCTCACGCCCAAAGTAATTTAATTATCCCCAATTGAAGAGATAAGGCAGCGGACATCCATTAGACCAATGTAATTATTTGTATTTATGTATTGTTGTTAATTTTGCATTGACTATGATTTAGTGAAGTGTGTCTATGTGTCCGAATTTTGTTGTAGTCGCGCTCTGGCCAAACAGTAAGGCCGACCGAAGTGAAACTTGGCATCAATATTGAGGTGGGTACGGAGAGGTTTCTTAGCCATATGCGATTCCGGTCGTCTAACCGGAAGTTGGGCCGAAAGTCACTAAGTATCATAAAAGAACATATTTTTGACATTATTCTTATACAAATATTTATTTTATTTTATTTAAAAACTTTATTTGCACACATAAAAGTACAAAAAAACGGACTTCATGCCAAAGTCTACCGTAGGATTGAGCAGAGAACTTAAGTAGAGATGTTAAAAACTAACATAAGAGTTTATAAACTTTGGTGTACTTAATAAATATGTTATTCTATTATAATTGTAATGCATTGGTACATACAAAAATAATAAGGATACTGTGTAAGGTAAATAAGTAAATAAAATATATATATGTTGAAAATAAATACTTACATGGTAATTATCGCTAACATAGTCTCCAAGAATGGAAGAAAGGATATACTATAGTGATGTGTAATATTCCCACAACATTCGCTTGAAAGAAGCATTGGTGCGAACTACTCGAATTCGTGGAAGCTCGGTATATGTTGCTCGTATAAAAACTGCTATTTATATATAATGTCACTGAGTACCTTAATGGTGCATATTAATTTAAGTAAGTGTTCCTAAAGTGTGTCAAAAAGAAATTTTTATATATTTCCGATTCTGGTAGACCAACTAGAAGATAGCCGAAATTTTAATACCTAAATTAATATAGATCTTATATAGATATATTGCAAAATTGGTAAGGAGAGAAACGGTGTTACTCGGACCAGTGTTTATTTTTATTTATCTTAGAAGTTCTACGGTTCGTACTATTTGGCTTAAAACCTCTACTCTCGTAGTAAATGTATATAATAACATTATAACTAAATATATTACATATAATAATACATATAAAAAGTATATGTTATATAAACAATTATCATCAATTTATTAATGAAACCAGCTAATTGTTTTAAAAGAGGACATGTATCTCGCAAAACCTACTTAATACACTATGTGATAGAGTTAGCAATACATAATTAAGTATGAATTTGTGCAATATTATGAATTAAATAAAAAAAAGTAAATACGAACGATATCTTCATACAGCAGTTAATTTATATTGCTGAATTTAATGCTCTAACACCATAAATAGCTCAATTGGTTCCCGATGCACTCCGAGCTGAATAACTCCGTTCAATTGCTTGGTAATTACTTAAGCTTTCGCATTTCTTATAGCATATAATTTGGTTTATAATTTATTTAAACTCTTTAATTTTATTTATAAACATTTAGTTAAAGAAATTAAATGGATAGAAGTACAGTTTACAGTTTTATCATTACATAGTCTTCCTTATGGTGAGGAGATTTGGGCAATCTCCAACCACGCTGGCCCAACGCGGGTTAATGGAGAGCCAGAGCCTCGTTTGTTGATTAGCAAGGTGCACCACGAGCAGGTAAAGTTGGCTCGGGTTCAGTAAGATCACCGGTGATTGGGGTTCTCATCGCCCTCTAAACGAATCTGAGAAGAACGATGGCTGGACGTGGTCTTCGGCCGTCCGTGTAAGTATTTACGCAGGTGTTGGAGATTGCATGATTGAGTCCTTGAGCTATGCCAACATAGCGTTAGAGAGGCCGCGGTTGAGATCCTTACGGAAATCCTGTGACCTCTCCAAGCGCTGAGTACGACCACCGTGAGGGTTTTCGTGCGTAAAAACTTACACTTAACTTTCACTTTCCCCCAAGGTATCTTAAGAAGGTTTCCTCTCAAAAAAAAGGTCCCGTGAGGTGTTGTGTGGGACCCCTTACATTTTTTCTATTACTTTATCTTTTATTACTAACTAAAGACAAAAAAATACTGACGTAACGATACTTAATACCTTTCAACTTAAAGTGACGAGCGCAATGTGTTGCTGTGTATACTATCTTAACCTACGCCGCGTTATTGGCAAGCGTATCACTTACCATCAGGTGAAAGCCTTGCTTGTCTCATTACATCGTCACAAAAAAACAAACTTTGTCAAATCTATTTTAATTACCCCTCTTTTTACCACCAACAAAAAAGGGATCCTGTGGTTATTTATAATGACATTAATCATGCTGTTACACGAAGCTGGAACAATCGACCCCAGTTAATTCGGACAGCTTATTACGTATTATTAGGGCAAAAACTGCCCTTCAGTAAAGCCATAAATAACCTAATAAATAAAAAAGGTAGTGTCCGTTTGTATACTTGGAGTGGGAATATTCATATAAATAGGTCATGTTTGCGAAGAGTCCGGTTCCGTTTCGCCTTACGACCTAGTCTATTTAACTCTGTCACTACTTCCAACCCATCCTCACAAATATTAGTTAGTGTAGTTTTTGTTTTTCTTTTTTATTCGCGTTATCCTTTCGTGATTTGGGTAAGGATCTTTTTTTCTTATTCTATAATACTCTCTTCTTTATTTTTATCTTTTCCTTTTTCGTTCATTTTCTTATTTCATTCAACGTTCTACATTCGCTCATCATTCATTCTTTTACTTTGTCATTTTTCTCTACTTCCAAGCATCGCTTCTCGTACTGACTTTCGCTGCATTTTACATTTTCGTATTTCACTGTTTTGTACAATTTTTCATCTACTTCTTTTCTTATAACTCTTAATTTTGTTACATTCTCTTTCTTACAAAATCAAATCTTATGTTAAAGTCTAGTTTTATTTAAACTTATTACCATGTTTAAAACTTTGTTACAATATCTGAGGAATACGCGGTGACTTTCGTCATCACTCATCAGAGAGGCAATCGGCTCTCTCTTTTCCAAATAAGGGGCAGGAGGTGACAATATGCACAAGGGTCTGGTCCACGGCAGGGTCTCAAAGACAAGAAAGACTCCCCTTGCACTTGTACCGATGCAAGTACTCGGTGAATTCCCTCAGGCCCGCGAACTTTTGGACCAGATACGTGTCCAGCTCTTGTCGACTAATCAGTGTATTAATACACCGACACCTAACTCTGCCCATCTCATCCCCTTGTTAAAAAAATTGGAACGATAACACAACAGCAGCTTCAGGATATGACCTAGTTATTAAGTTGATTCCAAATATTCCAGCAACAGATGCCGGCGAATTTCGCTATGGTTATTTTCGCCTTAAAATTGAAAACTGTTATACAGTTACTGGTTATTTGTATTCATTTAACTTGTTATTTTAAGCTCAAATAACGTCATAAATACGAAAGGTGTTTATTTAACTCGATATTTAAGGATGGTTTGTATTATTTCTTGGTATAAATAACACTTTATGTATTCCTGTGATGTTGTTTTACGGTTTGTAATAGAACCTCAATTTCTATCCAAGATAAAACAAGCCATCGTCCTCTTTTGATTAAAATCGTTAAAACAGTTAAATTTAATTAAACAGTTAACTTGCTTTAATCGTTTTTGTAATAATCATAATACTCCTTATGATTTTTTATTATTTTTTGTAAATATCAAATAGCTTTTTTATGCTATGAGATGACGAGACGAGCAAAGCGTCCATCTGTTGATAAGTGATATGCTTGTCCTCAAAAACACGGAACTGGTTAAGATGGTATATACATCACCACATTTTGCTCGTCACCTTCAGACGTAAATTGTCAAGTCTCATTACCCCAGTAATTTCACTAGCTTACAGAACCCTTCAAACAAAATAGCAATATATGCACGGAAGAGTTTGTTAGCTGAAACACGAGCTGCGGTGGTACCTACCTTTTTTCTCGCGGAGGAAATCTTCTTATGATACCCTGCTATTAGGATATAAGGGATTTATACCCACGAAAACCCCTTGGTGGTAATACTCAGTGCATTGCGGAAGACTCCGGGAACTCCTACGGAACTTACCGATGGCTCTGTGCACTGCTACTAAGTACATCCCCGGGAGAACTGTTGCCGTTCCCAGCATAAATAGTAAACTACGACAAAATACGAGATCTCTTCATACTTGTCGTCCGCCGCCAGGCTCACTCACATGGCAGTCAGGGCCTCTCCCTTAAAGCCTGGAAACTCGATTACTCGAAAACCCGTCTTAGTCACCTTCTCCAATAGGCAGGACTTACCATAGTCCTGTTCTTAACAGCCCGAGATTACAGTGCTAGTGGTACCTATCTAGACGGTCTCTGGTCCGTTTGAGCACATCTTCAAAATTAATTGTGGATTCGCATTTGTCTTATTTCTATTCGCTCTAGTACAAACATGATTAAACGAGTCTTACTTGAGCCAACATCGGCGGACGTTAGACCATCACTTGATTGAATTAATATTGACAGACCGGACCAAGTGGGGGAACGAGGATGTGTCTGCAATTAAACATAGCGATTCCTCAATTATTTTCCCGGCGATTAAACTCGGCTTTAAATTTATTTATAATACGTGTGAAAGTGGTCTTAATTCCTTTGCCATTATCTTCCAGTCTACATTGGTGATACGGAGATAACATGAGGGAGCTCACAAGATTAAACTAAAAGGAGAATGATAATGAAATATATCAACAAGTTAAATTAAATAAATTAAAACTATTATAGTGAACATAATACTTATTTACAATGTATGTATACTTTATTTATTTATTGACTTTTCTCACAGCAAATGTCCTTTTAGGTTGTAAGCACCA
>DWLS01001007.1:0-24572 GCA_018246255.1 Pachliopta kotzebuea | reverse complement strand
AGCCATGACCATTTGTACCATTGCAGCGCACATACACCCGTGCCTAGACTGTGCACGGAATTGTAATTTTGTGTTTCGCCTTTGTTTTACGTTTGTTTTATTTTGTGTGTGTGTTCTGTTATGTTGAATAAACGTACTATCTATCTATCTCTATCTATCTTATTATCTATAAATATCATAAAATCTATATAGCAGTAACAAACTTTATTTTCAAGAAAAAATAACTCGCTACAGAATTTTGAATTACGTAGTCGTGTATACTGTGGCATATGTATTGTACATTTCATTTTAAAACAATGGTGTGATTAGTGAAAATAACTTCTACTAAAGTTGAATAACTGTCAGTTGAATACATAACAAATTTAAATTTTATTTATTCTCATATATTTTATTTACGTATTACGTCCATTTGTCTATATAAGTTCTTATCACTTCTTATTTTATTTTAGCTGATGCAATATGAGCACCTAGTGAAATTTAGTATATATAAGGACAAATACACAGATTTCATTAATACAAGACGCACACTAAGAAATATTTTTCAGAAAAGTGTTAAAATACATTAAATTAAGTAAAAAAGGATGTTAATTCTTTACGTACGTTGTTGTAAAACGTCGATAATAATCTACAAAGAATTTGCGTATGAAAAGATTTTGTTGATTGTTACATTATCGATCTAGTAGGATATATAGACAGCAATGGACAACAGAAGGCAGACATGATGATGGTGATAATGATGATTAATGTTAATTTATATTATAACAAGGGACAAAGAGGGACGTCATAAATTCGTTCTTAACCTACCTTCTCTGTTTATCTTTTTGTTTTAGCGAGTGTGAGTATATGGCCTATTGTTCGAAGTGACTTCCCCAACACGACAAAGTTTAGCAATGCGCCAGGATAAGTTTACTAAGCACCTAATATTGTTTTAGTTGGTAAGTCGCGAGCGGGACTCCTGGCAGACAGTTTTGGCAGCTGCTCCGTACATGATGTATGTTAATGTCACGTTAGAGATTATTTCTTGGCACTGAAACATGGCGCCCGTCCGTGTGATTGTTAGCTGAGCGTACTTCCCTTCCGACATTGTATTGTGCGTTGCATTAGTATCCGCAATAAGGTCGCTGGTTTGTACTTTAATTTTTATTTAACATTTTAAGTGCTCTAAGTTAACAGTTTTTGTGGTTACGGTAAAAAAGTGGATTATTAGTTAAGAAATTGTTAAATCTTGATATTACCTAACTTCATATACTTATGAAAGCTTTCATTTATTTTCTATTTTAATATTCGTTTAATCAATTAATTTACATATTTATGCTATGCATTATTTTTACGCATTTTTTCTATTCAAAACTATGTTTGATGTATACACAAAACTTACTTGTTTATACTTTCATTTTGTGATTATTTTTGATTATATTAAAAAATTAAGAACAAGTTTTTGGTAAAATTTGTCATTAACTTAACTAACAAAAAAGTAAAAGCTCTGTTATCTTTTGACATTAGGGTTTTTGTGCAAAGTTCGAATATGAATGATTGCAGTATATTTATACTTAACAAATCTTTTTAAAACACCAGTCAAGTAATATAATTTTCCACTTGAACAAGTCTTAAAGTGCTATAAATTCTATTCTACAAAAATTCAACTTTATTCGTCGTATCCGCGCAAATAAAATTCAAGTAGCGAGTCTCTACGTTCAGAAAAAGAAAACAATAAAATACAATAAAGTTAACGTCTGCCTGTGATTGAATTCGCTAACTTTAAAGTGTGTTATTCTTCTGGAGCAAGTTCGCTCCGAAGCTGACAGTAGATAATATTAAGTTCAGGATGCGTGCCAGTTGTAGGCGATGAATAGAGCTGCATGCTTTATTAGATTTATGCTCCAATAAGAACCTTTCAAGTTCATTTCGTGAAGCAGTTATAAAATACAGTATTGATATGGCTATTCATTTTTAAAACGGTAAAACATTGTTTTACGTTTTTTTATGATGAACGAAAGTAAACTTAAAACAGATAAAAGCTTACGTACACAGAGCCACATCTAAGTATTAAAATTATTTAAATTTTTGTTAAAATTACGTTAAAAGTAACATAAGAAACAACGATAAAAAGTTATTGTAGTGTATTATTAATAACCGAACTCCTTAATTCATAAGGTGGTTAAAACCAGCAAAATTAAGGACGACTCAAACAAACCAAACAAATATTTGACACATATCTGCTTTATTTTTATAGTTTCTTGAAGCAAACATTATCCGTCATGAACTAGAGAAAAATCAAATATAGTAATCAATATCTAGCAAGAAAACTATATTCAATTTAATAAGAATAAAGGTATATATATACAACAAAAGGCAATATTTTGGGGCAAGTTTTGCTATGTTCGTAGCCATGGGGGAAGTTTCTTTAAATAGCATAGTGAATCATAATAAAGTTAGAATACAAAGGTTTTAACAGTTGTATTAATTTAATGACAGAAATACGGCTATTACATAGATTAAACAATTTGTGGAAAAAGTCTAGACATATATTGGGCAAATCAATAACATATATTAATATTATGAGAAATATAATTGGCAATATCAATATCTCACTATATATAATTCAGTTAATTGTTGTTTTATAAATAGATTTCAAATTGTAGGTCTGTACATTCTAAGGTCCTTGTAGAATAAGGCCTTCTTCAAGAAATTCTGGGTGAAACATTAAAAACCTTATTTAAACGACAATGTCCGTCCATCCGTCTGTCAACTACAAGGGGTTGGAGGCTGAAATTTGGCATACAGACAGATCTCGCTTAGATAAGATCAGAGCCGTTGGATTTTGTTGGTATGTGGTGGCGATCCCGAGTTGTGGGTGCCCAAAGTTTCAGAATTTTGTATGGGCCACTTGTTATATTTATATTCAAATAATCAACTAGTAAGACATCATATATATAGTAATTAAGTAACCTGTTTAATTATTTCTCAACGTTATTTTATATTGACTAATGAGTTACTAAGAATAGTATTACGTGGTGCAATTTTTTTTTAACGAAATTCCAAACTTTCACGTGCATTAATTAATTTGAAAAATAAATGTTTTGTGAAGGTTAGTTTTGAAACTACATGTAATATCCCTAAATATTCTTGGGTGGTTTGAAGTGATTTGAAAGTCATGATGTCATTGTAGATTTACCGCCGTACAGAATCGCACCTGTAGTGAAAGGATTTAGGTATAATGTATTCTAGGTGACGTGAAATATTCGCAGACATGTTCTAGCCCTGTGAAGTTATAGCGCCATCCACTTTGCGTTAACTTCGCTTCTCTGTTCACGTCCCGTAACTAGCAGCTCGATATTAATCAATGGGCGGTTATCGTACTTCAACTTGATATATTTTAGTGCATGTAGTAGTATATTAGAGAATTATAGATATATTTTTAAACGCGCATGTTCCTTGCATTGACTAAATGAAGCGAAAATTAGGGTAATACATTAAATGAACGTACAATGACGTATTTCATCAGTGAGTCTTGAAGTGAAATAACTCTGTGCTAAATATCTTTAAGTAATACTATTGCACCGGAAATAATAGTAATTTTGTTTAATCGTTTGTCAAAAACAGTCTATAAAGGTACCAAAGAGTTGTATACAAAAAACGGTGTCCTTTTTTTCATTCCATGAGGGGATGGGACGAGCAAGGCGTTCACCTGATGATAAGCGGTATACTTACTCATGACAATAGGGCGCTGGTTAGGATGGCATACACTATACCACATTACGCTCGTCACCTTGTGACATAAGGTGTTAAGTCTCGTTACCGCATTTATTTCACTAGCATACAGCCCTTCAAATTAGAACAACAGTAATGTTTGCAAACTACTATTTGGCGGTAGAAATAAGAGCTGTGGTGGAACCTACCTAGACGGTTTCCGACAAAAACGACAACAGTTTTTGAAAAGTATTGTATGTAATACATAAATTACTGAAGTTGTATATGTATAGTACAACTATCTAAATATGCGTTATGATTTAATTTTTGCAATTTTGGTTTTTTATATATTTTCTTTGGTGTAATTAAAATAAATGTATTTTACTGTAATTATTTCACGCATTTTTTTCAGGTGTAAAATAGTTTCCTTGCTGTGTGACGAAACACAAATAGTTAACAGGCGTTTCTAGGGATGACAAATTCAGAATTTCTGTTCACGAGTAAATCAATTTTTATATGATATTAAAAATCAATCCACTTATATAATCTATAGTTACATGTATTTTGAACACTATAAGCGTAACTGGTTAAGCACAAATCAAAAAGGTTTTTAAAAGCAGTTTGATTTGTTTTTGTATACAAATGGTTAAAAGTAAATAATGAATAATGATAGTATTTCATATAACAAAATTTGTATTTTAGTTTTACTCAAACACGATTGTATATTTTGTGCGCGTTAATGTTGATTATATTAACGAATTCTGGTTGTCGATTTATATAGATATCTTTAAATGAAGGCTATTGATTTATTTATTTCAGGTTATTGGTAGGTATAAAGTATAATGTAGAACTTAAATAGTTACAAAAAAAAATTATAATTCTGTAGTCGCTACGTTTTGTTTTAGGATAGTATGAAAAGTTTGCTGCCCTTTCACTCTCCGATTCAATATCCTTAATCATAAAAAATATTTCTGTAGTTTAAAACAAACTAAAAACTTTTTTATTTATTGTTACTCTCCTCGCCTCACCCCACCTACATCATTTTAGAAACACTAAAATTTATCGCAATGAATTTAGTAGTTTAGCTGCGACAAGATGATAAACAAAGTCAATTTCTTTTTTAAATTATCTAGGAATAACAATTTTTTTAAAGAAAGATTTTCTTGATGATCATCGGCGTTTTAAGCAATAAAAGTCAGAAGTTTATCACGAAGTCGCCAGGCAGCCCTGTTGTGACGAGCCCGCCGGAGGGTGAGGGGGCGGCGCGTGCGGCGCGTCATGGACTGCGTCCGTGAAATTGAATTAGCAACTCATTAGTGACGCCAATAAAACGAGCCGACTACCAGTCACCCCACCAGCCCTCACACCCATTCCCGGTACATTTGCTGGCTTGTGCCAATACTTCCATCAAGCCTTCGTTTATGTTTTATTACGGGATGACGCACTCCAGCAGAGGAAGCTTAATGATTATCCTTTGTTTTTAATTCGAACGAATTATCCCACACTTGAAAAAAATAAATACCGTTAGACTTTGTCTGTGATATATTTATAAGAATAGAAGAAGCCGTATATAAATACAGGCTTATTTCCATTGATCTTGTTTTAATGTGTTATGTTCTGAGATATTTATGAATTTGCGCGATAAGTCAAGTGAAGCGATAAAGGTTTCTTTTTAAACAAAAACCTGATAAAGATTATTGTTTGAGTGGTATGTTATTAAGAAGTTTAAAAACATTTTAGACTTTTTAATTTCAGGTAGCGCAGGTTTTTAATTGGTTTTTGCATAGGAACCTACTAGTCTGTTAAAGTGGCGACACATAAATATTAAAGGCATATTAGATAATGGATAATTGATGAAGTTTGTTACTGTAAGTGGAGATCAAAATTAACAATCTCTTTTTACAGTTACTTTAAATTTTTATTAGTGACGCTTAAAGGCGAAAGTAGCTGCAATGAAATTATTCATAAATAATTTTGACGTGTAATCGTCTTGAAAGTTAGCTTGCTAAATTTTCATTTAATTTACCATCCCGTGAAACAATTCTAGTAATGAATTTTCACCTAAACAAGATATCATGTTAGTGGATACGTGTGCGTTAGCAAATACGTAAGGAATATTTCAAAGTGGCGGAACGGGATTCCCCAGGGCAGACGAGGGTAAACTCCTGCGAATTATAGGCACTTAGTTTAAACGATGGCCCGTCGGGATACCGCCAGTTTCGTTACACTTACAACTCTCCTACAGTATGTCATTTTAAATAAACAAATATAATTATCCACGGGTTTTTTTCATTTTCAGATAATTAAACATCTTTATATCGCAGCACACAAAGGCAAATACTGAGAAATTAAATTTGTCTAAAACATGCAGTTTATAAGGTTCTTTACTGAAACTGAATTAATGAATGTGTTTTATTCTTATTAAAAGTTACAAAGAAATGTTTATTCAGTAAACAAAGTATATAAACATTTATAAGGAATAAAAAGAACTATTAGTAGTCTCCGCTGGGATTTTAAAACACTTTTATAACGGTTTATAAAGGTTAAGTCTTCATAGGCGATAAACGTTCACGGCTGGACATAGGGCTCCCCCAATGGTGAAGGGATTTGGGCCGTCTCCTAGTACGCTGGCCCAATGCGGGCTAGTGGTGCGCAAGAGCCTCGTTTGTTGGTTAGAAGGGTGCACCACAAGTAAGAGAGGTTTGCTTGGGTTCCGTGAGTTGTTGTATGGAACCCCTTACGCCTCATAGGGTAAGTCACATGATAATAATACACTTCTATTATCATTTTTATAAGTAGTCACAAAAAATACAAATAATGTGATTCAAAAATGTTTTTTTTTATTGGTTAAAGTGAAAAAAAGTCTTCATTCACCTTATGGTAAATAATACGGCCGGCTCATAAAAATTCTGCGCTGTATTTATAGTAATGATGATTTCCTCTGCGTCATTTAGTGGTCATCGCAGTGAAAAAAAATGGTAATTCTTGTTCTCAGTATAAGTAATTTCATTTGCTGCAACACTCTTCAAACCAGAATATGTATGCCTACTATTGTTAAGCGGTAGAAATAGCCGCTGCGGCGAACTTCATCGGACGGTCGAACATCATAAACTTACAACCAATATCAACTCTGTTCGATATAAGTTCAACAAAGTAAGCCGTGTAGAATTTAAGTTTCACGTATTTTTATAGATAAGCGGCCAATCGGAGAAGTTCGTTATGATCGAACATTATTCTTACTCGAACAGTTTGCATGGGTTCGCAATTTGTGATATTGTCTCTAAAGTCTAAACAGTTTTAGGGGTACGTGCAGTAGCGCATCGAAACAAAAAAGTGTTTCAATAGAAGTGACTTCTCGTCAAGAAAAAGAAAATCAAAAGAATTTTCTTAACTACAATTGTAAATTTGATAAAACTCTTTTGCTAAATATAGTTTTTATTTCCCTATCCTTTTTCATTCCCTTGTCTTCCACTCTCTACAACATTTCTATCTCTTCTTCTTTCAAGCATTGCCTCCCACACTTCCGTCGCTGCTAATTCTATCTACAATTTTTAGCTTACTTTTAAATTTCCTCTATTTCATAATTAATTTCCATTACATTTTCTTTCTTATATTATTTCTTTATTTTATGATTTTGTTACATTATTTTCTATTACACTTTATTCTCTTTTATGACTCTATCCATTACGCTAAACATAATTTAGCTAAATATAGTTGACATAAATAATGGAGTTTTATTTAATGTAATTGGTATTATAGTTATATTTAACATATATTTTTTTCGGATGAAGTTGATGCTTTAGGCCACTGTTATGGCCGCGAAAGCTTCATCGAATCCTGAGGATATTTCACAGGCTATAATCTTCGAAGTAGCTTCTGGGGGTGGAGAAGTCCAAATTAATTATAATGCGTTAAATCGTAAGTCTCTTTGCGGAGGCTGCTCTGTCTTTTTCAATCAAAGGCTTAAGGTGTAAAAGACAAACTGCAGGTTCAAGAAAAAAATCATATTTTCTTTCAGGAATCTCATTTAGTTTTTCAGAATGTAACATTATAGTAGTAAACCTGTTTACTTAAAATCATGTTATATACAGTGCATTTTTTCTTAACTTATTTTAAGTAGTTAAGTTTTTTTGCAAAAAAGGTTCATTCGGGTATAAAGTATAAAAAAGGGTTAAGGTGATTAGAAAGTCTTCGAAATAGTTTAGACAAAATTTTTAATTAAATTTAAAATTCAAATATATAAAATGAAAGGAAAATACAATCAAAGCAGTCCAGAACGGAGTCGTATCTAGACTAATCTCTTTCTAATTCTCCGGCGATCTCTGTCGCGACTCCACCCAAGTTAATGTTGCGTGTAAAGTTATGGCCCAGTTTCAGAACTGCATGCGCTAACTTCGCGGTTGCTGTATGAGCTTCTAGAGGAATTCATGTCACGCAGCGTTAATTCTAACCAAACCCGCACTATTTGCTTTACTGTGAATATTAAAGTAAAGTATTGCCGGGAACAATATATAGGGTCGAAGATATGCTGTCTTATTTTCTCAAATAAAGTACGAATCCATTTGCAGCAGTAAAATAACGGTTAGGAACACATTAGATTTTTTCTTCGCTACCCCTTTTGTGGTTGGAAAACCCTTGAACTTAGGTAGACGTTAATTGCTTCGTGGGAAGTATTACAGCTGCCGAGCCTAAAGGCAAGGTAAGCATAGATTATGTATTGCACAAAACAAGTAAACAACCTTAAAGTTTTACCTTTGTATTGACTGTTGTTAAAGTAATGAGATATTCTCCTCTGTTGTATTGATCTTTTCATTACTTTTAAAAGTGTATGGGTATCTTCTTTAACAAACACGATGTAAAATTATAATGATTAATTTAAAGACCTAGACCTATGTAGCATTTAGTGACGCTAAGTAGAGTAGCATAGACATATTAAATAATCTTTGAATGATAGTGTCTATAAAATTACCAATTTAATGCAAGTCGTTAAAACCAACATTCAGTATTTAAATATGTTTTTCTTTAATTATGAAAAATATATAAAACACAAAAAATTTAATCTGGAAAAATTATATCAGGTATTTCAATTGCCTGCTTTTGAATATTATATACAGGAAATTAAATTGTATGAGAAACGTACTAATAAATTGAAAGGATCTGTTAGTCTTTATAAATACATTTATTTTTGAAAATAATCAAACAGGCATAAAGCCGATGAAGTTTAATTTATTTTAGTTTTTCCTTAAATGAAGTTCACGTTGTGCTTTGTTGTGCGAGGTTCACAAGGTATATCATACCATATCTGCATAAGTATAGTGCGCTTAGTAGAAACCTCTTCACCAAGATAAATATTATGTATAAACATGATTTGCAGCTACAAAAATTGTTTTCAGAAGCTATTTTTATATAAAATTATTTTTAAAAAACAATAACATCTTTAAAGTAAAACATGAACAACAGTTGATATTCTAAAAATAGCTACTATATGGATTATCTTTGAATTATAGCTAATAAACCAGTACATAAGTATATAATAGTGTTTGAATCCAGTTACACTTTTTGTAAGATCCATTCTAATAATAACATATAAAACAGTATGTGTAATTTTCTTAATAATAATGCAAACAAGACCACATAAAGTTGCTATTCTAAACAAGTAATCCTGAAGAAGATTGTTTGTTTTACTTGTTATTCCTTTCTCTGTCTCAGAAGAAAAACCGTAATGTGATTGTGTCAGAAGTAGCCCATTGAATAGCGCTTTAGTATTTCTCACTTGCTGAACATCCTGTTCCTCAGGTTCCTTTATTAAATACGAACAAGAAAAAACATTAACTAAGAGAGTTTTGAAAGAGCTTTAAAATATTGTTATATAATATTATTTATCTTTAAACTATATACTGAATTATAATCGCTATGTAAAAGAATTATTTCTGCTTTTCATACATAAGCTCTGCAGTCAATTTTATAAATTTCTTCTCTAAGTAATAAATAAAGAAGTCGTAAGGAAATACGTGTTCGGTGGTAATCTTAGAATGTTCGGTCTGCTTATTTATGTTCCATACGATATGACCCTTACAGCAAAAAGAAATATTGAAAATACGGTCTCGTTAGAAATATTGAGGTATTTCAATGGAAAGTATTATTAACCCAAAAATTTTAACTTAAGTATTTTAATAGTGAATGGGCTGTTTTTAAGAAATATTAATCAAAAAATGTTGATTAAGTTGGTAATTTACCAGCATGTTTAAAGTGAAGTAAACTTTTGATATCGACGATTGTATATTACTTGCTGTAAAAAATATGGCAATTATTGTTGTATTTACTTTATTGATAGTTATTATTTAAATTCCGGACAAAAAAGACTATCGAAGTATTGTACACTCAAATGTATACGTAAACAAACTTTTTTATTAAGCCATATAACAAAAAAATGTATGAAAATGTCTTTGGATCAGAAAGTACTAATCATAACCAACATGATTTTTTACCTTATAAAATTTTTATTAAATCACTTTACGTTTAAAGTCAAAAATTATGTAAGGCAATATCTGAAGATATTATCTAATGAAAAAGAATAAGTATTACTTAAGAAATTAAGTGCTGACTGTTGTTTTCTTTACAAAGCCTTGTTAATTATGTGAAGGTTTAAATAACAGTACAAGCACAAGATTCTTGTATTATTTGTTGTTTGAATTGCTCTTTATGCTAGCGAAATATTGAAGTTAAAATTAACAACGGATATTCTCAATTGTACACAAATAAATAGAAATGTAATTATTTATTTATTCTAACTTTTAAATAAAAGTAAAGCCTAAAATAAAATAAGTAATAAGATCTCCGTGTCGGAGACAAGTTAAAAAATCTACTTCATCAGCCAATAGATTTCTACTGCAGGATATTGGTCTTTCATAATAGTTGGGGGATTTGGGGCATATCCCATCACGCTGGCCCAATGCGGGTTGGTGGAGAGCCAGAGCCACGCGCAGGTGAGTCTGGATTGGGTCTTGTGAGGTCTTGTGGTATCCTTTACGCATCAAAAAATCTACACGCATTAGTTTTTAGCAAAAGGCCGTGCAACTCATTTTTTAATAGTACATTCCTGATGGAATGGGTATAGTCATAGATTGTCTGACTTTAGAGTTTTTGATAGAAAAAATAGTAGCAATAGTTTCCTGTTGCTTATTGCTCTGTAACAAATCAATCTGTTTAATTAGCGAGATGGATAATAGAAAACAGGAAAATGTACTTAAACACCAGACATACACCCAACTTTAATATACAGAATATGTAAAAGACTTGAGGGAAGTAACACAAGAAACTTTATCTCGATATTGAATCGTGAATAGAACGACCGTTATGTGCAAGGCGATTATCTCGTTGAATTTAAATAACGCCGCTTAAGGGACTCATAAACTGAAATATTTAAGGCGGATGACAATATTTTAGAAAGAATAGCTTTATTTTAAAATGAACACCATCATAAATCTCTCTATACTGCAATAAAGGAGGACAGCGTGAATGTGCACGGAATATAAAACCTATATAGTTTCAAAACGTTAAACCTATTAACTTTTGTAAAATAATGTTATAAAAAGTAAAAAACTATATAAAAAAATGTTGATTACTGTCTTCTGCACAAGCTTTTATACTGTATAAACACATATTTAATATTTGAACTGGTTTGCCATTGCATCGACTTAATTTTTCGATAGCACAGAAATTTTCATTCCTTGAGATTTTTATTGATTATTTATGAGGATAAACTTATCTTTTACAACGCTAGTTGAACCAAGAGGTTCAATATCACTTTTTTTCCTACCGTGATACATTTAAACAGTCGTTTTATATGAATGCGATGGATAACCTTCATAAAACAGTGTTTATGTTCGAGAAGACTTTTTAGAGAATTATACTTTCTTTTTCAAATGGTGCAAACGATATAGCAGAAATAGTTTATTTTGAAGAACCCATTTTCCCACCTTATAAATTCCGGCTCTCATAGACAGTGATAGAGAGAAGAGTATAAAGAAAATGATACTCGAAACAAAGAAATACTATATACACGCAACGGGAATAAGCAGGTATGAAACGCCGCGAACACATGAGTTTCCTATCTTTATTGAATATTTTGGTCAGTTTTTTTTAAATTCCCAAAACTATCGCTTCTGCTTATTGCCATCCACAGCACCCGATATACTTGCCTAATCAATTTTTAGACCGAATAGTTCGTTGCCATCAGCTTCTTATTCGTTTAGATTTTTATTTTTATATTCTTAACATAACTTTATGATTTTTTGTTGGCGTAACAAAAACATATGAATATGTATGTAATAGTATAAATGCAGAATAATGTTAGATTAATGAAACGTTACTGAACGCAATTTTAGTAATGTATGTCCATATAATTTGAATGTTTCACATAGCGTGTGAAATTCCGTCGCGAAAAGAACGGATTTGTTTTAAGACAGATTTATGTTCTAATTAGGCATTCTACGGATGGCGAGGGACCTGCGTAAAACAAATTTATACGACCACACCGCCCTGTTTGTTGAAATTGTTTTCCATGATTTAGATTCGAAGGTTCAACGAGATTCTTATTAATGTTATAATTGATGAGATGTACATACGTGTAATAAAATACAGTGCCTATAACTTTGTTTCTCGCGTTGAATAGCGAACAACAAAAAATTGGCTGTATATTTGCAAGCCTACGGCCATTATCAATTCACACTGGATGGATTGTAACAAAGGGTTCATTCGTGTTGTCGTTTTTATTCTTTTCCAAGCGCTATAAAACGTCCTTTTTGTGTTAATTTAAAAATCCTTGCAGAATGTGAGACATACTTTCCATTATTTCGGCATTCTTATTTTGCCTTAAAATTTTTCTTATTTGTAAAAATTGTTTCCAATGTTACTGTACTTGAAATTCTGTATGTTGATTGCAATCTAGTTATTATATTATTGTTAGACTTCCCAAATGCGGTTAAACAAATGTTCGTTGCGGTGTACCGGCAGGAACCTGTTTTGAAGTTAAATTACCAAAGTTTGACAAGCAAGCAGACCCACTGAACTGTGCCGGCAATAATTCTGCATAGAGTGGCGACAAGACGATCTCTTGTATGCACATATCGTTAAAAAATGTTAACCGCATAATATACATAATTTACTTAAAACTTATAACAGGTCTTTATCATAATTCTTTATGATTAAGTATTATTGATAGTCCAAAGAAGGTCAACCGCAAAATCAAAATTTAGTTAGACTTATCTACGGTATTATTTGTTACATGTCTTGCATTAATTTTGAATATGGTATGGTTTTGAATATGTTTTGATTAACGAATATAGTTTTAATAAAATATTCTTACTAAATAAAAATGCTTTTTCTTTATAGTGTTTAGATAAATCAAACCAGTCATACTATAGGAAAAGACACAAAATATATTATTTTCGATATAATTTAAACTACTGAGTCAATTACAAAGAGGGTTTGGGTCTAGAAGAGGAGCTGCATGGTACAGGTGACCATCTCACCGGTGCGGCGATGTGATTGCTTCCTTACGTCTAATGAAATACTTCTCCCTAGACACGGTCGCGTCGTCTTTCAAATTGAAACTGGAGATAATCTTGTTCCGGCAATTTTGTCCGTTCTTTATACTTTTCATTAAATTGAGCAGACTGTCGGAGTAATGTTACTATGGAGGATAATTTGGTAGACTTTTTGTATTGAACACAGTACTTAATTTATTATTATTGCATTTTACTATTTATATAATACATATCAATCAATTTTTCTTGTTTTATTAATAAAAGTCTAGTTTTGGATATACAGAGGCTTATTACATTAGAATAATTTTGTCGTTTCGTAGTCTTCCCGCGACTGTTACAAGGCGGTTTAATTAAAACTAGCTGTTGTCTCACACAGTCTCATCCGGCAATTTGCGAGGTATTACAGGCCGAAGTTCGCCCACAAATTATCTACACTCCATTTAACAAAATGGTTATGTTAATATGATCCTTCCAGATTTTCTTAGAATGTTTTTGTTGTATGAGGCGTGTACCTAACGACGGTATTAAGATGAATTATGATATTTAATTCAAAGTTCATAGGAAACCTGGCGTTATATTGCAGTTTGCGGTGCGTCGGGCCAGCGGTCATTAAAGCGTAGCTTAAATGAGCTTTTTATAGGTATCATAACACTTACAGATCTTGAAATGAACTATTGAATTAGTAATAGCATTTAATAAACTTTACGGCGCTTCTGATGGCATTCCGAGTTAATGAATCTACGGAATGTTTTATTATTTATCATTTTTTGAGACAAAATTTTTTTCTCGCTCTGAATATCACAATATATTTTGAGGGGATTAAGTCATTACGTTATTCATTGCATGTATTTTGAAAAAAAAAAGTATCGACATCCCCTGTATGGCGCAGTAAAAGAAATTGCCCCCCATATGTTTGAATAAAATCAGATTGTCTTCATGCATATAAAATTCACTCGTACCGGCCGTGAAATATTATGTGACGCAAATGCTGGGGAATGAATCTAGAGGAGGCTGACTTCGGGAAAGTTAGCTCCCTCCTATTGGTTGACGCTTTTATCTTTACTATGAAATAAAAGGAAAAGCACTATATTCTAAGCAATATCTTATGCGAAACAATGCTTATGAAATATGAATTCCATCTCACTAAACATATTATTTCGTTATTACTAAATATGAAGTAATGGTATAAAAGAAGCTATCTAATTCAAGTGTTATGAAATGCATCTACACACAATACATCCATAACTGGATCATTTATTAAACTTTAAAATAAATTTGTTAGCATGGGGATCATCACTATTTTTATACATTACTTAAGTAATACTATATATGTTCTGCACGGCACAAAGAAACCACATGGCCCACATCGACCGGCCGGCCTGGGGAACACGAGACAGTTGTCAAAAATTTTTTGACAAACATCACATACATTTTAAACTATTCTTTTTTGATATGTCTAAAAAGTTTGAACAATATACATAATTTTTTTTTATAAGTTTGAGTAAATATTACTTTAAATATAATTATTAATAAAACGCTGGTCCGAGAAACGCCGTTTCTCCCACTGTCAAATTTGGAATATATCTATGGTATATCGGATCTACATCGGTATTAAAATTTTGGCCAATTTCCAGTTGATCGACCAGCATCACAAATACATTAAAAATTAATTCTTGAAGAGGAACACTTTTTCTTTAATAAAGATATCAGAAATATGCACCATTAGGGTGACTACTTGGTGACTTTTAGTCCCTCTTCGGGTTGACCGGTTATACCGGAAGTACATATATATAATAATTTTTATACGAGCAATATATTTGTATAAGAATAATGTCAAAAATATGCATAGTTATGGTACTCAGAAAAATTTGGTACCACTTCCGGTTGGCCGACCGGAATCGGATATGGCTAAGAACCATCTCTGTACCCACATCAATATTAATACCAAGTTTAATTTTGGTTGGCCTTACTGTTTGGCCAGGGCGTGACCACAAAGCAAATCGGACACCGATAAACACACACTTGACTAAATCATAGTCAATGCAAAATTGACAATAAAACCTCCCCTTAACATTTATGCCGCTGGGGTTCCGAGATCTTAAATAATTTATCATTTACGCTGGTCAAGTACAAGATCATGAATATCAGCGAGGCCAAAACTGTTGTTTAAGGAACATTTTTCATCAATTTTACATTGATTGTGATTTCATCGCGTGTGTGTATGATGTTTGTGTGTCTAAATATCGTTGTGGTTGCGCCCTGGCTAAACAATAAGGCCGATCAAATCGAAAATTGGCATTAATATTGAGGTGGGTACGGAGACGGTTCTTAGCCATATCCGGCTCCGATCGGCCAACAGGAAGTGGTGCCGAAATTCACTAACTACCATAACTATGCATATTTTTGACATTATTCTTATACAAATTTGTTCCTCGTATAATAATTACTATTTATATATACGTCCGATATAACCGGCTAAGCGGAAGTGGAACTAAAAGTCACCAAGTACCTTAATGGTGAATATTTTTGATATCTTTATTAAAGAAAAAGTCTTACTCTTCAAAAAAAAATATTTTTTTATGTATTTCCGATTCTGCTCCACCAACCGGAAGTTGGCTAAAATTTTAATATCAGTATAGATCCGAGATAGATATATCGTAAAATTGACTTTGAAAGAAACGGCGTTTTTCAGACCAGCGTTTATTTATGTTGTTTTTTCACCGCAGGCTCAATCTCAATGGGGATTGAACCCTGCCTCTTTGAGTCATATAGCACGTACATCCGCAAATACAAACAGTTATCATCATCTCTTCGCATTTTACATGTGATACTTACTAAATCGCCGTATTGTATAGTGAATTTTTTAGTACTGTTCACAAATCAAGAAACTTGAGAATCTTCACCATGTCTGTCTGATTGCAGCTTAATTTAAAAACTCTTTAGAGAGCTTTAATTTGGAAACATACTAATTACCCCATGGAAAAGGAAAATTAATTCTTTAAAAATTTTTTTAATATTTTACTTACATCCTCGACATTAGCGTGGATGGTTTTTGCACTTTCGTTTAATAATAGTCTCTTAAAGTAAAAAAAAAAGCCTGAAGAAAAAGCTGTAATTATATGTGCTAACGATAACTAGGAATCCATTTTATAAAACGTTCATGTATTTTTTAAGGATAATTTCGTATAAATTTCTCCTAAAATTACTTATTTATAATTTTTATTCATGTAACAGGGGTAGTAACAGCAAATTCGTTGCACAATTTAAGAAAAAAATAAATGTAAAACTTTTATGACGGACTACTTCAGAAATCTTTACAGCTCACGAGTCAGTTCACGAAACGTCCCGGCGTTGATATTAATCATGAAATCAAAATACATTTTAAGGCAACATTCATAAAATACAATAAATGATCAATATCTTACTAGAAACAAAGCTATCTATGTTTTGTAGCCTTTACTGTATTTTCTTGCTATAGAAAGACTTAAGCAGCCCGTGACGGCGACGTCGGGGCGCCCGAAACAAGCGTCAATGGATACCGGATGTCATATATACACACTGGTACAGATTTTATTAGGTTATTTTACTATTTTATCATTAATTCTTATAATGTCTACTAACTGCACACTTGCCGAACGATAGTTAATGCTATATTTAATAATTGACAGGAACTTGAATAATTGTATCACAAAGCATACGAAGCTATCCTCTATTTCACTACAGGTTGTAGTTTTTAACATATTAATTTCTTAAAATAATAAATTTTTCAATATTTTTGATTATTACTTTGTCATTTATGAGAAGAGAGTAATTAAATTTTAAATAAAACGAGCTGAAGGAATTCATACGTGTTATTTTTTTAATATCGATTATGTATTGAGTTATAATATAATGTTATTATGGCACAATCCCATTACAAAATTTGTTCTAGAAATTTTACTGTGAATCTTTTTAAAAACATGCAAAGTTGTGTTATATTCTTACAAAACAACTTTTAAACAACTCATTATAACAACGTAAAAAGGTTTGTGAAAAATATCATTAATCAGTTATGATTTTTCCTATAGATATTTAGATACTAATTTACAAAATTGTATCATGGATTAAAACTTTTTAAACAAATCTGCAAAATATACGTGTTTAGTTGTTTTCTAATAAGCTGTACATATATGTATAATTAAACATTAAGTAATAAAAAAACAAATTGTTATTTCTTTCTTTTTAAATAATGTTGAATTAGTTGCAAGTGTTATAGTGTTACCATATATAGTTCATTGTGTATTTAAAAAAGTTTTATTTAAATTCTCATTTTGTATAAAGTAAATTACTTTATTCAATTCATTGTTCTTAGTAATATTATTTATCATATATACACTGTTGTTTAACATCATGTCGCTGTATAGTTCATATCTTTTAGCAACTGTTAGTGATTGAATATAGAATAAAGTTTCCTTACTTTCTTTTAGATCCTATGCAATAAAATAGTAAAACTAATACGACTTGACAAGATGTTAAAGCAAGAAAATTAGTCGGCAACGCCAAAACGGTTGAGTAATACGCTCTGAGTGCGTTTTGTTTTTGTTATACTTTTCGTTATAGCTGGCCTTAACGATTATTCCCCCCATTGTGAATCCCGCGGCCGCTGCCAAGACCCCGCTGAGGAAGAGCTAAACTTACAAAAGTTTCCGACTTGTTCAAATGGGCGGCTTTTGTTAGAGAGCGACTTATTGTTCGGGACAGATTGCGGGGGATCAGCGCTGGGCCGCCGTCTCGAAATTCGCGCTAGACATAAGACACGTGTAAGTGTTGTGGGAAAAATTGTTTTCTTGTTTTTTTGTTTATTTCCGCTCCCGCTTTATAGCGAGGGTACGTGAGCAATTGTTACACAAGTTTTTGTGCTATTCCTTTTAAACATAATGTTTATTTTGTATAAACTTTGAAATAAACATTTTAAATTTTTCTCATGAAAACAAGTGTACTTCACTGTAATCATAATTATATCAAACAACGGTATGTAATATTCTATTATAATTAACCTTATAGTGAGTTGTTTGTTTATTTTCGTAGATCCCTCCTTCAAAGTAAAGTTTGTCCAATAATACAATAATTTTTAAAATTTTACTAATATATAAACAATTGTGACCACAATAACTATGAACTGACTTGTAAGTTATGTATTATAACAGGATATTTTAAACATATTTTGCTTTATAAAATATATTCTAATTACAAATAAACGATTTTTAATTTGATTTTCTTTTCGTTGAAGGACAAAAGGCTTCAGTGAGCGATAGTAAGGCGACATAACGAAGGAAGACGATCCGGCGTCACTTCCGGCGTACGTCACGTGGGAACGACTTCCGGCGCGGCGCCAGTCCGCTTCTTCACTTACAATCACTTAGCCCTCGAATACCGAGGAAACTTGTGTAAACATTGGATAAAGCGTGATTTGGGCTATTCATGAACAATATACATACATATATATTTATATATATTATCATATAAGTTAATTCATGAACAATATATTATATATAGCACTGTACAGGTCGAGGTTAAGAGTCACACTCTCTTTTTAAAATATCATAATTACCAAGAAAAGCACTTGCTTTTTCTAATTTTTTAGGATTAAGTTTTCTAGTTATTTAAAAAAAAATCACCTTTCGTACTTGTGCTAATATGTATTGCTATCGATATTATGTACAAACTAAAGTTATAGTAATTTATAAAATTGCTAACTAAAGACATAGGCTTAAGCTGAATTTTAAATTCTTCATTGTTTATAATTTATGTATACATAGATTATACGATACCATTGCTTTAAGGAAGAGGCACGTATTAGATCTCCACTTAGCTTTCGTAAGCCTTAACTTCACGTAAAAGAACATAATGAGGAAACGGTAGTTTTACTGAAAACAGTAGCTTTCGTGGCAATGTAACATTACCAACCTTCACTTGTGTCCTATCTACGGGGCCCTGAGATCAGATTTGCAGATTGAGATTGAAAGGAAGGTTAACGCTGGTAGCATTGCCTACCTGATGAGTGAAGACCGAAGTCGGCAAAAGCTTTTATTATTCTGTAAGAAGGTAATAACTTAAGAAAAAACATTAAAAAGATTGTAAAAGAAAAGAAAAAAAGGAATAGTAAATGGGATAATGGAAATATGAATAAGGAAATATTGTATTAGAAATAGGGAAAATTATTATGAATAAAGAAATTAGGCCTTCTTATTTTGGGTGATGAATGAAAAAAGGAAATGGAATGGAAAGAAAGAATGACGAATGAAAGAAGAGTAGAACAAAGGAATAGTATGAAAGTAAAATTAGAAATAATAAATAAATGATACACAAACTAAGAGACGAAGGATAAAAAAAACCCTGCACTTGTTTAACATAGCCCCCAGCCCTCTCCTTGTGAGAATAGACTGATTTTTTTTATTCAACGTAGCGATCAGACGAGGAAAGCGTTTTCCTGATGGTAAATACTACGTATGTTCATAACAACGAGGCGCTGATTAAGATGGTATACATTGAGTTACAATTGCGCTTATCGCTTTGAAAAGTAAGGTGTTACGTCTCGTTACCCCAATAATTTTACGAGCTTATAAAGACATACAATCCAGAATACAGTACTGTTTCATACTACTGTTTGGTAAGAGAAACAGGAGCTGCGGTGGTAAGTATCAAGACTGCGTCTGGCAACAGCGACCTACCACCAGTAATCACATCAAAAAGTATATTATTTTGTTTTCTATACCCCATTTGAGTGAAACTCAGGCCTGCGGCCTGTCTGGAGTTCAGCGGTGACCGCAGCCCGCAGACCGCAGGTGACGGTCATAACCGTTAGTAACACCAGAGGTATCACTAACATATTACAACCCAGTAAAAACATCTCTACGTTCTTTTTTAAGAAACTCATGTTGTAGTCCTTAGGGAAAGCCTCCGCAGGTAACTTATTACACAACTTGAGTGTTCTCGGAAGAAAGCCTATTTGGAACCGGACCGTGTGTGACCATTGTGTTTCGAATATGTGAGGATGAATTCCATGCCGATGGCGAATGGTGCGATGATGAAATGTGGCCGTGGGCATCATGTTAAACAGTTGATCAGAACATATACCGCTATAGAGGTGGTAGAACACACACAAGGAATCAAAATCTCCCCTTAAACTAAGAAGTACAATACCGCCCGTTAGCAATGGGTCGTCGATAATTCTCACAGCTCTGTTTTGTACCGAGTCTAAGAGTCCCAGCTGACATCTAGGTGCTCTCGATATGTATCAGTCTCAATTTGTGTTTATTATTCTTAGTACCAACTAATCGAATATAAAGAATTATTTGCTGTTGTAAGAAAATTAATTGATTATTACAACATTTTCGTGGCCTATTTCTATTTTCGTCAATTTTGCACAAGTGTACCATAAAAAAATATTCCTCATATAACTGGTCAATGGTCCGACAAAGTTTTTTTTTATTTTAATGTTGTTTTGGATATTATTCACCAATTAAGAAATTTCTATGTCACACCGCCTCTGCGCTTAATTGTATCTTCTTGTAACTTATACTTAACTAATCTTTTTCGTTATTTAGTATTATATTTTAAAACCTCTATTGTAAAAATTAAATAAATGTCTATTAAACATCGAATTTTTTGTTCATTAAAAGCCTTATTGTTTTTGACATTCCAATAATAGTGATAAAGATCGTTTGTACGCGTCAGCGAACGTAATACGTTCTTGTTTGCCATAAATCCGTACCCATTTGCGAATTCTCAGATGTTTTCATATATCGGCTTAATTTCCGTTCGGGCATTGTTTTTAGAGAGAAATTCAATTGAACAAGAGCCGAACGTCATTGTGGACCTACGTAATTTCCTTTCATATTCAATTTAATTCTTCGAGGACTGCATACTGCCAACCCTGTAAATTACATATACGAGCTCGTTAGGCTGAATATAAAAAGGAAAATTCATTTATGAAAATACAATCGTTCACTGAAATGCGAATTTTCTGGTGCTTTACTTCTATATGTTGCTGCACTTTTTAACTGCTTCAGAGGCGAGAATGTCCCTCAGGAGGCGTAATGAAATTTTATGGATGAAGGTCGCGAATATGTGTTAATGTATCTGAGGGCGGTTTTTATTAAAAATCGTCCATCATTCTCCTGTCGCTAATAATTTGTTGGATGACGATCCATTTTTAGCGATGGCATCGGTTCGTTAGAGCGAGATACATGCCTAAACTATATGGTAAAAAGAACCGAGAATAGTACGACGACATTACTTTAACATCCAAAATTTGTATTTATAGGGTATTATAAGCAAAGTGCTGTCTAAGTAAGTGCGTGCTCCTTTGTGCTCAGTGCGGTGGTACACGCAATGTTGCCTGTCGCACTATCGCATTACACCCAGTTAAATCTGCCCTAATATTTGTAAAGCTTACTTATTATTATCGCGTCGTTTTGTTTAATAGTTTCGTCTTGTTACGCCGTTAACTTTTTGTGTGCTTATTAAAATTTGTCCAATGGAAATTAATTGACTTACATGTATAATTCATTATGTTTTTTTTACCAATGTTTTATTATGTTAATATAATTATATATTTTTTATACAACTTAGTAATGAGACGTCTGAATTATTTCTGAGAGTTATCATTTACAATGTTTAAACAAGGTAGCACCGTGCTTGTTGTTTAGGGATATAACTAGTTCAAGTTTTATTACCTTAGTAATTTTATTATATAAAGCGCTTTCTGAACTGAAATACAGAAATAACCACTTTTATACACTTTTATTCGGCTGTAAAAATATGCGCTGCGGTGGTACTTCGACGGTATATATTAGAAAAAATAAATATTTTTGACGGTATTTAATATTATCGGTATATTTAATATTCTCAATAATCAAACTGCTTAATGTTTACTATTCGAAGCTAAATAACTAAATATTGTAATTATAATTCTATTTTTGTTTACAGACAAGGGCATGCAAAGAGATTTCGAGTAGGATATGCACACTGCACTTCTAAAGTATTTTTACTGATCTTTAGTTGAATATAAACTTATCAATTACAATTTAGCATAGTGTGAACAGGGATGTGCCTGTTCACAAATTTATATAAATTTATTTTCAAAAGAAAACGATTAAAATTCATAGTGTGAGGTTACGAAATGTATACACTATAGATAAGCATTACCAATAATATTGTTTAGAATACGGTGTAAACTGTACTTGTATTAAGAGGAATCTGGGTATGGTTTAAGCGGAGCTTTCGGCGGGATTGCGAGGCGGTGAGGCGGCGAGGCGGAGAGGCTGAGAGGCAATTCCTCGTCCCGCGCACGGAAACCCGTGAATAGTGCGAAGCAGTGAAAGAAAATCTAATTTGGATTTGAGGGATTACACCGAGAGTTGTTTCGGCCTAGTGTAGGCGTGGGGTGGCAGGTTGCCCTCGCGCCGTCTTGCCGTGCAAATTGAATTAAAGAAAAGGCTTCGCCGGCGCCACGAGCCTTTCCTTGTTTGTATATATTCCATTTTATTTTCTATGAATACGCTTAGATTTCAAGGCGCCACTTTTTATTGCTGTCTGTTGTTAGATATTATGATTATTCTACGACGTAATTAAATAAAATAAAATTTTATTACACTAAATCACTAACATTTAGACAAATGAAAAGATATTATCTGACATTAACAACATCAAAATAATAATCTCAGACGACAAAACGAAATTGCGCCTATACAGAATTTGTACACGGTACGTACTAGAAGTATATATATATTAACCGTAACTAAATTTAAACTTAACGTTTTTTTTCTAGTTTTTTATAGACAAAATATTAAGTCATCGTCATTTTTAACGTCTTCGTTTTATTGTCCGTTGTATTTCCAAATTATTAGTATTGAAATATGAGGAAGATATATATAATATGTTTATTATATACATCTTCCTCATATTTCAACTTATTTCAAAACATTTGTTTATTTATATTCATCTATAACTATTTAAGTGTATAGAAATTATCTTACTTGAACATGAGTATGAAAATTTATGAAACATTATCTTCAGATACAATTCCAAGACGCGGTATGTGTAGATGACGAGGGGAGCAAAGAATTGATTAAGTTATCAAGGGAAGTTGCCTACCTCGGCGATATACGAAGAAGAAAAATATCATCATATGGTTTTATCAGTTAACTATTCATTTAGTTATAATTACACCTGACTATCTTGTTATGAAGAGAATAAAAGATTATTTTCGTAATAAATATGTACATCTTAGAACCATAAGCGCAAAAATGTATTGTGTTGTAGAAATTGGTGAAAGAATATTTGTGATGAATGGTTACTTTGGATACAATTAATATCTAAGAAATAAAACATTTAAAATGTACTAATTATTCATCAAAAAGTAATGTGTCGTGAACTGTTTTAATTGGGTTCAACTTTAAAGGGTAGTCCTTATGTTTTCACTTATATTTAAGACTAATTCCTATAGACTTAAAGGTTTCAAAGAATATATTTAGAAGTGTGTAGAGCTATATGACAAATAGAAAAGAATAATAGGAAACTCTTAATTCATATCTTTTATAGATATTATTGTAATAAAAATGTACCTCTTTTCTTTGTACTATAAAGACGTATTATCCGATTATTACGAAATGATACGTCAGTATATCGGGTCGTAAATTTACCGTAAAACCCGTAAATTCCCGCTAATCGAAAATTAATGTAGGCTGTTACGAAAGGGCACCCATCAAATAATATCAGCGCATGACATTTTAGTTTATTACAGCTTATCTCAAGCCCATGTTACTAATTAGCTCATAAATGTTAAATTATTAATATTTAATAAAAGGCTTTTATTTCTTAATAGCTTATAGATTATTATACATTAAGAAAGTCAGTTTTAATAGAAAGAATGACTGGGTAACATTTACAAGTTTACACTTTGAGACTTTAAGTAATCAAAATGAAAATATTAACGAAATGTGTTTAGAATTCATCGTACCATCTAATAAATTTTAAGGCCCCCGAGAATTTCTGGACATTATCTAATAAAGAGTCAAAGTCTATTTACGCATCACACTGCATTACGAAATGACAAGACAAGCAAGCCGTTAATTTAAGGTAAGTGATAGTTCACATAAGATAAGTGATATACTTGTTCATAACAACACACCGCTATAAAGGTATACACTACACTACATTGCGCTTATCCTCTCGAAACACAAGGTTTTTTTTTTGATATGCTCTTTTATTCCTTGGACTATAGTCGGAGACCTTGTTTGCTTATCAAATACTTGTTTGTTTTTATAATTTTTATCTACTAATAGCAAAAGC
>DWLS01001006.1:0-24582 GCA_018246255.1 Pachliopta kotzebuea | reverse complement strand
AAAAAAAAAAAAAAAAAAAAAAAAAAAAAAAAAAAAAAAAAAAAAAAAAAAAAAAAAAAAAAAAAAAAAAAAAAAACACAAAAAAAAAAAAAAAAAAAAAAAAAAAAAAAAAAAAAAAAAAAAAAAAAAAAAAAAAAAAAAAAAAAGCAGGTAAGCTTGGCATCAGTCCCGGGAGTTGTTGTATGGGACCTCTTACACCCCCATACACATTAACATTTATAAATATGTATTTATTATGTATATGTTGTCATAATTAATAATAATATGTATTCTAAATTACCGTATTTCTTAAACTACCACCTACATCTACATCTCACTTCACAAAAGGTTGGCTAGTAGGGATGCCCATAAGCATTAAGCCCGCCTTTCGTAACTAACCATAGTAATTTTATTATACAGTAGTACAAATAAATAAAGCGCAATTAATTCAAATCCCCGAATACAGATAATCATCAGGTCCTCTCCTCCTTTTGTAAGATAATAAAATTTATTTTGTTACCTTACATCTTAGGCTTCGTATGATCATCATCAGTTGGATGCTGGATTGGAGGGCCGTTGGCGTGAGTGTCTCAACTAGTGGGGGTTACGCGCATTATGGCCTTAATTCGACGCTTTCTTTTTAATCCTGCACGGTATTTTTTGTTAATATTCAAATAATCACTACAAAAAGTTATATTAAACATATATGTACATATTAGCGCATATGGTGTTGCAGTAACATGACGTATGAAGTCAGATGGGAGACGATTTGCAGCCGGAAATGAAAGTGAACAGAGGAGGGAGTGTCGCGGGCTCTTAGGTAACGTTCTGCGAACTGACTTTACAGCATCCGCTTCTACATATATTTCTACCTAAGATTCTAACTTAAAATCAATACAAAAGTCTACATCCACAGATACCATGTTATAAGTAGTGTTATAGCATTATTATCTACAAAAGCTCTGCACCCAATAAAATTAAATAAAAATAAATTATACTATATAAGCTTAACTGTACCGGTATTCATATTACAAATAATAACATCGTTTTATATATTTTTTATTCCTTTAACAAAGACTAGTTGATATATACTAAAAGATTATTCAGTAATTCCATAACCATACATTATAATTAAATAGGCGTAGATCCTTTTCAGAGATTTAAAACATAATAATATCTTGAAATAGTGAGCCATTTACATCATGAATAGATTGTAAAAATTATTAAATAAACAGATGTCAAAGAATCTCTTAAGAGGATAAACATGTATATATGTTTAAACGAGAAAGTAGTTGTTTTAAATTTAAGGTAAAAATAATCGTTGTCGTTTATCTATTAACATAAATTTTGGAAATAATATTATAGCTAGATACTATACAATTCTAAATAGATAAAAGCCTTAAACTCTTTTTTTATATGCTAAGTATGGATCGAGAAACTGTTTCTGTACATGTTCTTTGTCCTCAAAAAACTTTATTTTAACTGCACCTGAAGTCTTTCGCTTGTAATGACGTATACCTATTCCTTTCTAACTCTTACGTCTCTTTCTTAACTTTGATTGATTACCTAGCCTTTTAGTACCCCGTACGTTTTAGCTTGATTAAAATGGATCTTGTGTCTAGCATTTGGAAGTAATAGGTGTGGAATGTTTATGTATTAAGACGAGCTAAATATTTATAACAGTAAACATGATGTATGAAAATATGATGACTAAAAGTGTTAGACAGGAGTATATAACAAAACACAAAAACAAACCATATTGATAGTTAACAAGTAGTAAGGAAGAAAAAAATATTACAGTACGTAATTTCACTATCAATTTTCCATGAATAGCCGTTATGGTGGTAAGTTTTGCAATATAATTATAGTAACCAATTATGTTGGTTTGACAAACGCTTCTACCACTTTTTCTCTATGTTATGTCGTACATTTTATTTGTTCGAAAATGTATGAATCATTTATTTATATGTATATTTACGAACAAAATATGTAAGGAAAAAATATACATGAGATATAAAGTAAACAAAAGGGCGATCATAATGCCACAAGGCATTCTCTTTCAGTCAAACTTTATAGATGTAAATATATAAACGCTTAAACACAGACATGGATATAGATATAAAATACATAAAAATTATATAAATAATAAGAGTAATATAATTATAATAAGTTTTAGCAAATTAGTAATTTTGTTATTGTTATTCAAATAAATATCTAGATACTGTAAGTCTTGTCTTGTCACGTGTAAGCGTTGCTCAATTTAAACGTTCCCACAGAATCCCATCTCGCCACCAGTCCCACGACATTTGCCATGGACACTAAAAAGCTTAAGGTCAAAATGTCCAAGAGTTCATATTTAGAATACTTGCACAAGGGGATGCTGCTGTACCGAACTTATTTTGTATGCACACACCTTTAATCTATAAAACATTTTTACATTCCGCTCGCAAACCAAATTAAACGCAATTTTGGACTTTGTATACACGCATTAAGAGCTATATATTGTTTGTGGGTAGGTGTAAATAAATTTGTTACTTATTCAGCACCCTTAATTCCCCGTAAGAACCGGTATGTACACAATGGTAGAGGCGATTTACATAACTCCTTGACCGGACACTACCGGACACTTATTAATATTAATGGGAGCCGTGATCGGGATTTTTATAACTCGAAGATTTAGTACATTGGGAGATGCTGAAGCGTCTACAACTCGGTCTAATTAGTACTAACTTAGTGCGTGAAGTTGGCTGAAGAATTTATGGTGAGTTACATACAATATAATAACTATATCCATATCTATTGCAATTACTTTTTATAGTCCAGTTTTAGCTTGTCTTTAATACCTCTAGTCTAAAAGAATTAGGACGTTCTTATCTACTTACTATATGGTACATATAATTAAATCGCTACAGAGTTCAATAATTTTGCTAATGGAAGATAAAATAATTCATATATTTTTAAATTAAATAAACTGTATGATATTAATGAGTATAAAGATGGTGGTAGAGTTTTTCGAACCATAGTAACATACCATCATCATCATTTTGCAGAATCTACCAGCATTACGGCTATTCGTGAATAATTTGTTATGAAATTTCATACTTTAATATTTTTTCTTCCTTCTTGACTACTTTTTAGCTATTATTACTATATAAATAGCTAGTATTACTGCCTAAATATTCCCTACATATTACATTCAAATGTTAGATATAAGAACTATTTTAACCTACTACATATTTTCATTGATAGTTTAGAAGTAAATTGAAAAATAAACGCCTACAATTTTCTTGAAGTATAGTAGCTGTTCATGGCGATGGTGACCATTTACTTGAGTCGTCTACTAATATATATATTATCAAAGAATTTTAATCATTTTCTTTAAGAGTTAGTACAACAAAAGATCTACTCAATCCTTTCTTTAAGCCATTCTTTATCCTTTCATTCTACATCCGTATATTATACAAAATAAATTGCTTTACTTTAAACACAGATATGTATATATGTGTACCTTTATACAAATAATTGTGATACACTCAAAATTATTAGAATAAGGTTTATTATACACTGATATAATATATACAGACGAGGCACCTAGCTTATATGTCGCGGATAGTTTTAATCCCGTTTTTAATGATAATGATGCTTTTAATAGAACCAGATCCAGAATTATTATATCCAGATAAAATAAAACTATTTGTATTTAGAATCAATAGTTTTTTATATTCATATAAATTAACATATAAATAAAGTGCCCATTTCTAATGCTAAAATTTCAATGTTAAATCATGTTTTAATATACACAGTATGTAAAGCAATAATTTGATTAGTTTTGTGTTAATTTTTTTTTTATTAAACTGAATAATGGATAAACATTTTGGTAGGACTTTCACTAGCAGTGGATATTAGCTATAAATATTAATTATAATATTATATTAATAATAGTTAAGCTACGTCACTAAAATGCAAAGCATATTTGCACAGAGAAATATAACAATTTGCTGTATTGACGAAAGTTCGACTTTAATATTAATAGTCAAGTCTAATTTTGTGACAAGTGTACATCGTAACGTCACACAGACAGAGGTTTAATTGAATATATGGAAATAAATAATCGTAATGCGCAAAAGAAAATCGGTCCGGAAGCTGCGCAAAGGTCCGGACCTTGGGCTAACCTTTGAGAGCTCCACCGGAAAGCTTTCAAAGTTTCGCCCAATGGAATCGTGTGAAGGGACGAACTAAAACTATCAATAAATCGATAAGCGTCGCACGAGCCAGCCGGTTCATCACTAATTTACAATTTTATGGCTTGTGGGATCGCGCTTGCGGGAGGGGGGAGAAAGGGGGAGGGTGCGGGGGCGTCGCCACTCCATTAGTGGAGAGCGGCACCCCCCCTCACCCACCTTCTCCCCCGCACACGCCAGGCCCTACGGTACAGTCAGAAAATTCAACAAATGAGAATATTTACTTGTATTATATTATCGTATTTTTATATAAGATTGATACATCTTCCAATGGCAACACAAGTTATAATGTTAAACGCTATATTATTCTCTATCTCTTGTGGCAGTTTATAAGGATCATTACCATGGTAATTCAATACTTGATTGCAGTTATAAGCTCCGCTAAAATCTAGATAGTGTCACAAAGGCGAGATTAACCCTAAAAAGAGTTCTCTTCCAGCATACCCAAATAAGAAGGATATACTATTTTAATTATTTGTGTAGGTGTATCGTGTACTAATAAAAGTAACGTATAAGGAACATATATAGCAAGTATACATAGTGGTAAAAATAAAATGTAACTAAAGGAGAAGATAATAGTCTTTGACTCTCTTCTTAAAGATAGGTAAGGAGGGACAGGCGCGGATATCATGAGGAAGAGCATTCCAGAGTTTCACTTTTTTTACCGTAAAAGAATTACTGTACCCTTTGGAAGAATGCGTTGGTATTTTGAGAAGTAAAGATTTAATATTTATTTGAAATTATTCATTATTATAAGAATGAATTAGTAGATTAAATCTTATTTTTAGTGGACATACTCTTTAGTTTTATTCTAATATATAATTCATATTCAGGATTTAACAACGTTTTTTAATGACTAATGTGTACAAAATTGCATGTCCAAGTTTACAATACGACTTTTATTTTAAGCATTGAAACTTAGGTTACATACTATTTTGAAAACATTAACTTTAATTAGTACAGTAAGTTTATCATTGTTAGAGATTTTGATAACGATCATATTTTAGAAATTAATACTTTTCAAATCAAGCTATTTATTAGAGATAACTGAGTTATTTAACAGATAAAAGCTGTTTAGAGAACGTATTGTTAATGAGCTGCTGTAGTAGATTTATTGCTTTATTATACATTCAAATTAAAAGTCTTTTTAAATAAAACATCGGACCTTGGGTGTGTTTAAGATTATGTACATAATTATTTGCGTACTGTACCAATCCACGCCTCCCAACAAGAAACGCGCGCAAAGGAGAAAGGAGAAAACTGAGACGGGTCAGGGGGGGAGATCTTTAAGATACGTTGCTATGGCAACGCTTGCTTCACACACACACACGCGTTCACACGCTCGCCTACTTCGCAGTTTTACTAGAATTACCGGCACACATTGAAAGGTAGTGATGTGAACTCAGCCTGTATAATTTAACGATATTTGAATATATCTTTAAGGTGATGAAATATTTTTTATGAATATTTAAATGTAGTTTTTTTTTACGTAGGTACAGGTTAATGCTTGACCACGATCCCACCTGGTGTTAAGTGAAAATGTGGTCTATGTTAAGCGCATTAACCTAGCAAATGCCTATTCACTCTTTTTTTGAAGACGCCCACATCGTAATTGTACGGGAACACTGACGCCGGCAAGTTGTTCCACTCCTTAGCTGTCTTTATTAAAAACGAGGAGCCAAACCTCTTAGTGCGTAAACTGGGGATGTTTACAACATAAGGGTCTCGGTAGTAAAATTGGTTCCAACTTTAAGGTCTATATTCTCTTTTGATGATAGCGCTGACTCGTATCTGACGCTAGGCACGCCCACTACGGAGCCCACGGCCTATTCACATAAACCTAACCTAGTGTTGCTACTGCTCCTGAACGTGTAGCTATCTGGCGGCTTCTTCTTAACATTTGTGTTGGTTATGTATATGTTTAAACTAGCGAGTCTCCTCAGCCGTCGAAGACGGACTCGGGTCCGTTCTTTGACCACCTTCGCCTGTGTCCGAAATTCTGAGCGGTAAGAACCGCCCCAGTCTTTAAGGTCGGCAACGCAGCAATGAACTCACGGGACTTGCTACTGAGCATGAGCGTCAGTGATCACTTGACATCACGTGAACTGTACGCACATTTGCTCACTTTCCCTTAAAAAATATTAGTAGAATGCTTTCACAAAACTTACAGTGTTTTTGTTATAAATTATTTATTGCCAAGAAGTTGAGAAAGTCAGTAATAGATATTATGTTAATAAAAAGTTGTAGCTACTTAGGTCAACGCTTAAACTCTCATCGAGACACTGTTTGTTTTTTTTAATAATGATTAAAATACCATTAGCGGAAAATATATAGCATTTGAAATTTGGGTAAGCGTGACATTTTTACTTTCTTCTTCATCAGCCGATAAACGTTAACTCATGGACACAAGCCTCCCTTTATATTGGAGGGATTTGGATCGTCTCTGCTTTGCTAGCCCAATGCGGGTTGGTGAGGAAACAGAGGCTCGTTTATTGATTGGCAAGGTGCACCTTGAGCAGGTGAGATTGACTGAGTTCCGTGAGGTGTTGTGTGAACCCCGTACCCCTTCGTTTATAACAAATGGTCTTAAATCTTGACTGCAATTTCACGTGATGCTAAATCAAGCAGATTCAAAAACCTTTTCACTATATACTTTTTAAAAGTGATGTATATATACTTTTTAAATGTGATAAGGATCGAGGTCAAGGCCATAAAAACAAGATACCGATTATTCGCAGGTTTTGGAGGTACTACATCACTAGTGACGATAGTGTGGCCACACCGCCTACACTAGATATTACGAGAATTCGACCCAACCGCCCCGAAGTTTCTCTTATTAAGCGAATGCTTCGTAAACATTTCGGGGGCGGTTGCCGGGTACCTTCAATTTCGTACTTGCTTATGAACGGTGCGTTAAGTTCAGGCTACGGTTTAAAGTAAATGGGAATGAAAATTCGCTCCCATAACCCATTTAATCTTTTTTGTCAGCAAATCTTCAAAAGATACTCTGCATTTACTACTCACTCGAGGGTCATAGGCTCTCAGCAAAGAAAATCCTGGATCTTCTCGATAACGTATTAGGGACCTTTTTTATTTTGGCTTAGTATCTCCGAATAAGACTTCTGCTTTAATATCTTCGCTATGTTATAAAAGATACGACACCGTATTAAGCAATGAGGTTTTCCACTTCCAAAATTCGTAATCCCCAACAGTCTTTCAGTCGCTTCGTCATATGACAGGAAGGTTTACCTTAGTCCACTTCTTACAAACCTCAAATTGTATGCCATGTAGCTAAGTTTAACTATTAAAGCTACCATATAAATAAATTTGATCGAAGTTGATCACAGCTCCTATGTGTCTGAAGACTTATTGCAATATAATTAAACGCTTCCGTACTTTATACCATATTTCTGTTCGACTCAAAACAACGGCGAAAGCGTTAATAAAAACTATGGTAAGATAACCTTAAATTATGAGATTTTCACCATTAAAACCCTATCCGTGGTCTTCAAAAACGTTGGGGGGTAAGGTACAGAAACATAAAGGTCAAATCGATTTATTTTTAAGATAAAATCGTATTTAATTAAGAGTGTGAAGCGATTAATCCTCTAGGAGTTAAGGTAGTGCTGACGAAAATATAGTGTATTCGCTATAAACATACAATGTGTTAGTTTAAATATCTTAAATTAGTTTTTTCATCAAATAAAAAAATCAGGTTTTCAGAATTCGAATCATCATCATCAGCCTTTATCCGTCCACTGCTGGACACAGGCCTTCCCCAATAATGAAGCAATTTTGGCCTTATTATTATCTCCTACCACGCTGGCCCAAATGCGGATTAGTGGGGAGAGTAAGAAAAATTCATATAAAGAAGGATGGTCTAAATAAATATTTGAATACACGTGGACACAATGACGTCACGATTTGTGTCATCATATACATCGCGTTATTTAGTACAGCTTTAAATCATTAAAATTGCTTAGCGCAATTTGGGGCAGTATATCACGCGCAAATTACTTAGTGATGGTAAAGCACCGAAAAGCGCTGTAGTTACAGTCCATTCTCACGTATCTTGTATATTATTTACGTTTGAAATATTACTCAAAGTTGGAAGCCGCGGGCGGTAGTTAAGGAGGAGTTCCCGATGAAATATGTCTTAAGGGGGAATGGGGTGGTTCGTGGGGGGAGGGTGGCGACGAATTAAGGATGGTGCCTTAAGCCCGAGCATCAGGCGGTCAGGTCGATGGGAAACTTATTAAAGGGGTAGTTTTAGGGTGGGTGGGGGCAGATAGCGAAGTTAATGCGCCCAAGTAATTTTAGTTTACGACTTAGGCGCGTTAAGGTTACGAGATAAGTTTAATGATATTTGAAATTGTACTGTTCATTGTATTAATATTGTTTCGTAACGAATACTGGGAAATACTGATAATATAGAATTTCAGTAGTTAAATTGCTTAGGACAGTTAACCTAACGTAGAATACATCTAGTATATAATTACAGTGAGTTTATATACCTACATATGTATGTTTATAAATACCCTTCACGGAACAACTTTGATCTACATCTATCGCCTGATGAAGATGATGATGAAACTTTAGTTTCCACTATTAAAAAATTTCAATTTAATTTAAACATTTATGTTTTGAATTATTATAATAATAGTGAGTCATCAATAATAGAAACAAACACGTGTGATCATTATCATCATCAGCCGATAAAGGCCAACTACTGGACAATAGCCTCATTCAAACATGTTCACATAATCGTCGGCGCACCTTATAATTGGTGTCTTCTAGCTCTACACGCGTATGTGTTCACAATATATATAACAGATTTTATATTCTGAAATATTTTTCTGCAGCAGAACTAAACAAATAAAATTTAAGTTTGAAGAAAAAGCTGAAACGTTGATGAACGTAAATGGCGATATTGAAAGACGAAGGTATACATTACTTCACCGCAGAGTATTAAGCCAGACGTTTTTCCCCGAAGAGAGGATATAGTGGACATTAACCAGATCTGCGCAGGGAGCTAAAGCCAGGTAGTTAGGCCAAGTCATTAGCGGTAGAAGCAATTTGTCGCGAACTTTCCGCCGCACTACACTTACCTCGACGCTATATTGGAATTTCTATTGCAATTGTTTCTTAACTTACTGCGCCCTGTTTAGTTAATCACTGTAGCTTTCAACTGCTTTTCCTACAACTATTTCACAGTTGTTATTTCTATAAGAATCACCAGGTATATATATTTTTTAAGGTTTCACCCTCACGATTTGATACATGTCTTAAAACACGAAGATAGATACATAAAGCGTTTATTGTTGTCACAAGAACACACATACATACAAATAAACAGATTTTATACAAAATTATGTTACAATTCTTTAAGTTCTAAGAAATACACTTAAAAATAGTTGTGTGTGTGCTGCAATGGTACAATAGGCCGCTTAGTGAATTATTCACCTGCTGGAGATGAATCACTGATTTTCAGATACCGCCAGCTGGTTTAGTTGCGAAGGTCGCTGAACATTAATTTGATGCTCCTAGATTTAGGTATGAACTACTTACTACTGTTAAGAGTAACAGATACAACCTCTAAATATAATTGTAATCAAACAGAGTAGTAAAAAATGGTCAAATCAAGCACGTGATAGTAATTTGTGTAATACTAACTGTACATAAATTGCAAATTTCACTGGTGTAAGCCGGATTCGATCCCGGTACCTTGGAAGACTGACTTTCAAACCACTAGGCTATGTTCTACCAGGTATATTAATCATCATTATCATCTCAACGTATAGACGTCCTCTGCCCGACTTGAGCTAGACTAGACGTGGTATAGACATATTCACTGGTGGTAGGTTCTGTTGCCGGAGACCGTGTACATAGTACTTTGCAAACATTACTGTGTAAAGTTTCGAAGGTGTTGAAAATTATTAAAATTACTAGCGTAACTAACATCATATGATTCAATGCGATGAGCGCAATATAGTACTGTGTATACTTAACCAGTGCCGCGTTGTTATAGGAAAACGTATCACTTAAAATCAGGTGAACGCCGTGCTCGTCTCATCGAATAAAAAGAATACTCTTATACAAAAAACGTAATAAGGGCTTTCTTCCACAGAATTAAAATATGTATTAGTAACAAGTAGCGATGTATACCAGCACGATAATTGCAAATCTGTATTTACATTTATTTAGTAGTAAGTTATATATTTTAATATAAATACGTATCGAATATTATAGCCACGGGTCAGATTGACGTAGTGAGCTAATAATCGGCGAGAGGGGTGTGGGGGGGTTGGGAGAGGCCACCCCCCACCTATATTAAGGCGGGAGAAAGGGCCGCAGTTTTGAGGAGCGGGGTGAACGGCTTCAGATGTGGGGTGAATAAGACTATAACACTGATAAGAGGGTCGAGGAGTCTAACGGTGGAGTGAGCGCAATATATCTACACCTAACACTTACATATATTATTACTCTTAACCGTTAAAAAGATATACTAACACATTCATTTTAACTCGCATATAATTTCCAAAATATTATTTACTATTATTCAATGCAATATTTAAATAATCTTTAGATAAATAATAAAAAGAAGTCGCTTCTGTATTGTTTATTACATATAATATAATAACAAAATTCTAGATCATATATTATTATGTCCTCAGTCATTTCAAATTTGATACTAATAACTAAAACATGGTTAATAATGTCCAGTTTTTTAATAAATGTATTAATATTAATTATAATTTGATCTAACAAATTAATAATAAATAATACGAAATTACATTAAATAATTCACGATTTTCTTTTATCTAAGGCAAAGACAAGGTGAGAATAACTTGGTGGTAAATATCATCAGTGATTTCACAAAATACAAACTAGCAATAGGGCGAGCGATTGCAAAATACATGATATTTTCCATTAAATGAGTAGTTCTTATTATTTATCACCTACAAATGAACTCTGAAGAAGATAATGAAGTGTATTCATACAAAATAACTAGTATTCTAAGTGAATACTTTCTACTATAAAAACAGAAAAATTTTCAAATAAGACAAAATTGGTTCATGACTTTTCACCGCTTTAAAAAGATTCCTGTACGTATTTAATAAAGCAAAACAAAAATAACGGAATCTATATAACCAGAACTTGTCTTCAAACGTATAAAACAAGTGGAAAACTAAAGGGACAAATGACCCAATTTCCTTGAGTGCTCCTGTGGCCCTTGAATAACCTTCACTCGTCCGTGAAGGGACACGGCGGACCCAACCAGACCACGTAAATTGTAAGTTTATGTTTAAACTTACACACATTGTTTTACTGCAACACAGCAGTTTGCAATTTGTAGTAATAAATAACATAAGGTTAAATCAATAATTTATACAAAATATAACAAATTATTCAATATCTTTATACAATAGTATTCTTCTTCTAAACTAGTAGGTTTAACTGCCTACAGTTCATCTTAATTTACCTCCATAAGAAACAAAAATATTTAACAAATTAATGTATTTTTTTATTATAACACATTGTTCTTATTAATAAATTAAAACTGACTATAAGAAAATATATATTTTATATATGTACATTGTCAAAATTTACTTTCCACCGCGCACGGTTCCCTTGAACCCTAAAGAATGACAGCAATCCTGTGGTAATTCCATCCAGGCGCCCAACTACGGGCTCACTATCGCCTTGTATGTAATATATACTATGTAGTTCCCAATGTAGCTATAGCCGACGGTGAGGAGGGGCGTTTTCATTAAAACTTGCGTGGCTTCAACGATACGCCGTCTACCCAAGTTTCGAATATAAATATATTGGCCGTATTATCCACAGCAATACAAACCTACAGAGCATATCAACATACTTCTGCCATATAATTTTACTTTAGTCTATATACAAAGTAGCATATTGTAATTTAATTTTTTGTATATACAAAACAAAAATACTATGTTCCGTTATAAAGTACGCTGCATGTAAAATACTAGGTAACGAGGTTAACTTGCTCCTTAACGCTTTATTATTTTTTAGAGATATTTAACTCACTTTTAATTCAGTTGCCGCTGTCTCTTTTATAAACGTTAAATACAAACTATAAAATAAATCTAGCTAGATTTCAATCTCGCTGTAGTAAATCTGATTTTCGATGCTGAATCAATTTTTACTATTTTTCTCACAGCGCTCAATATTAATGCTTTTATTATCAAAGTTACATAAAATTATTAATTGTTACTTTATTTATCGTATTAGTAACTAAGTAACCAGTAGTTAACTAGTAATTATTGTATTAATATGTCTTGATAAACCTATTAACGTTTTAAGACATTAACGAAAAATATTATAACAAATGTATGTACATGGAAATAAAGAAAAAATATATGTTATGCGCCCGTTTCTACCAATCACATCACTGTTATCGATGCTGTATGCCTATTATTATACATAAAATATATATGAAATGAAGGATACATTCCCTGGCCACATAATTAATAGAATTTGAGTGAAGGTTTACCATCTTTTTAGACTTCAGTCTCCAAACATCAATCCGTACTTATTCGAACAGAAATGAATGTGTGGCCACAGAACATATTGATTAGTAGCTATGTGGAATTTACTAAGCGAACGCTATCACGTTTGTACCATTGTCTGTTAACATCTGAATTTGAGTGTTTAGTCACAGCGAGAGGAAATCAATAGAAGTTAAAACTTTTAGCAATATTTCAAGTTAAGGCAGTCAGTAACGGTTTGTTAGTCCGTGTGCTCGTTGTACGCGCAATTCGCGGTCAAAGTGCATGCAACTATTACTTGCGGACCTCGCCTAAGGCTCGATGTACAATGGCTACATTTTCATTCAAACTGCTTTTTTTATTTAACAATGAACAGTATGTTTACTTGATGACGAGTAATACGCCGAATACAAACTGACGGCAATTAAAACAAATTACACCACTTTGCGCGCGTCGTTTTGAAACATAAATTTTTAATTCCCGCTATTTCAATAAATACCACTGAAGAAATAAAATCTTTAAAAATCTTATCGCCCATTTTATAAACAATTATATAATCCATATAGACAACTTCATAAAAAGCATTTTATCTTTGATTTCATATATATACCTTTTTTTCAAAATTTAATATGTAGTCGTATATAATTTTTCAGAGATCTTTTAATTTGTTATATTATTGTATATCATCTAAATAAATTCAGTGAGTAAACTTGAATAAATATGTAGATTGAACTTTTTGACTTTCAAAAAAAGCTGTTTTAAAACAAACTTGATTTTCTTTATAACGCAGTGAGTAAACCTTGATATATAGATGTCCCTAGTTCGATTCACGACCCACATAAATAGAGAAGTACAGTTAGTATATCTAATATTGTAGACATGAAACAGCGGTATTATATTTTAGTTGAAGACACTTCATTTTCATCTTTTTCTTTAGCTTCAATATCAGTTAACAGTATGTGAGATAGAACTCAAATGTTTACTGTTTATTGATAAATTATTATGTTTGCTAGTAAAGTACAATCGTTTATTGAATCATCCAAAATTTATTAAAAAATGTTGTTTTTGTATTTGTCAAGTACTAAGTAGTACAAATTATTTTTGTGTAACATTTGTACTAATAACATAACAATAATTTTATTTTTAGTTTCATAATATTTATTTATAAACGAGAATGAATAAAAACAAACGACCTTAACACGAAACAAATGGGCCTGCTTCAATTTAAACTTATAAAGAGGCACCTCATCAGGCAACTGAGAAGGACAAAACGGACAAAGAGGTCCACGAGTACGAAATTTAAATCCTACCCGCAGCTGCGGAATAGAGCGGACCTTAGAAACAAACAAATCGTCCCTCCCCACACCCCGTCTCCTCTAGGGGGTGGGTAACACGAAACAGGAATGGCCGCCTTATACGACCACATCTTACAGGCCCCAATTTCTACTTCCTTTCCATTACACTGCCAACGCTGACTAAACATAATCGTCGAACTTCCTTACGACTCTACCCTTCCGGGAAACTGCTCCCGTACAACACATTTAAATAACAACCTTATTACGTTAAAACTAAGTCTATATTCCCGCGGCGCCGATTTCAACGATACAAAATATTGCTTAATTGAATTTATACTCTAACACAAAGAAGTACGGTTGCGTTTAGTATGTGATGTTTTAATTATCCAATTTTCGTGGAGCAAGCGGCGAAGCGTCCGAGTTAAGAACGTCGTCAAACAAGTTGCGATGTCAGCCGCGAACGCTTGAATAGCCCCAACCGTCGCAACTTGTTTGCCGCAGCGTCACGGGTGTATTTCTTACACAAAAGAAGGTGGGGTGGCGAAGAGGGGGCGGTTGGGATGATAAATGTTAGGATATTAATACACGGGTCGGTGATATAGTATACTTTTATGATCTTAGTTGGGTCATAATATAAATCTGCTTTTCCGGCCGAGTTCACGTGTATTGTTGTTTTAGATCTACATTTCACTATAATAATTGCTGTACCTAAATGATATTCGCTATCTCTATAGAAGCAGGCCTTACGGTTATCATTTATTAAATTAAACTAAATAAATATATAGAATATAATTATTACCTGGCAAATAAAAAGTACCAGCAAAGGCTAATATTTTTGAGGTTCCTTCTCCGGTTAATTTACTAAACAGTCCTAGTCCTTTTTGACGTATTTTTGTTAAAGATTATATATAACCTAAGTTACATTTATAATTAAATATTATAATTAGGGTTCCGTGTAAAATATTCACTAATGTATAAATAAATTTACTACATCGGCCGGTGCTAGTTTAACCTTATAGCAATTGTTACTGTAGTTGTGTTCGTTTCTTAACTAGAAATATGATCAGATTATTTGTGTGGTAGACGATTATATGTTTTGTGCTCGTGCATTATCATATTAGTTTACATGGTTACGCTGGTTGAGAAAACCTACAACCGGCGGGGCTGGTTCGGCTCGCCTTATCTTTTATTGCGCCAAAACAATATTCATAAAGCTTCCGTCGACGGCAAGATTTTATTACGACGAAGTTCCGCTCTAGAGGATCGTATAGAGCCGTATAAACTAGCCAGAGGTCAAAAACATTTTTGAGTATATGCTAGATTAACGCAGACAATAAAAAAAAATCGTAAATAGTCTTTATAACCATTTCACATAAGGATTTAAACAAAAATGTAAAATGATCTCAGTCTTCCATTTCTAAACAGTATCTTATGAAATGAAGTGTTTTTAAGTTAGTGTTTTAGAAAAATATTTACAAAACTTTGGAAATTATGTCTAGAGACGAAATTTTGAACTGTTTTCTATATTTTAGGAATGCACAATAGAAGTTAATTGGCCAAATAATGTTTTTATTGCTGAGACCATGCAGACCAAGCGAGAGTTTGTGAATGAATATGCTACTTGTGAATACTTCAAAAGATATAAAGACAGTGGATAATACGTTTGTATTTGTTTAAGAATGTTAACCGAATGTTTATAACACTAGACGTTGAGCACAAACCCGGAGAAGGATCCTAGAACGCTTCGTACTCAACGATTAAGTCTAAATTGCTTTAAAATTTATAGCCCACTAGGTTAGCACTTAAATCTCTTATTTACAGTGGACAGTTTGGTGCTCTCCTTCCATTTGTTACAAAGGGGATACCGTAATTCTGGAAACTGCACAATTCTGAAATAATGCATTATTAAGTGTTTACTTTGACCAGCTCAAGATGGTTCTGTTCTCATAAAGTTCCTCCACATCCATCCACCATTATCGAAAACAATAATTGACAATTACTTCTTTATTTTATTTACTTCATCAATAAAATACTGAGTAGTTAAAAAGAGGATTTTTTTATCTAAAATTACAAAACTATCTCTGGGCAGCGTCTTTCAGTTGATTTAAGTAATGTACCCATACATAACATTAGTCAATACACTTGTAAAAAAATCAGATATCTGATAAAAAAAAAATATACAAACTCCCTTTCAACCAGGTGCAATTGACCCACGGGTCGCGACCCTAACGGGTATGTCAGTGCGTTCAAACTCACACCGAACAGGATCCCCAATGAAGGGGTAAAAATATATATTTTTAAAATATTACAAGTAAACTTGCAACTAAAATCTAAAATCAAGTTTGAAACAATTTGCTGTGTTTAATTATAACACAGAAAATTTCTTTTGAATGTATATAAAATTTATGATACTTTTTTAACTCACTCAAATCGAAAATTTCATACGTTATTACACGCTATAATTTTTATATTGAAAGTGACGTAAATCCTGCTCTTTAACTCTACAACAAAATTCAGCAGTTTTAACTAAGGGTTTTAGGTATTCTAATTACAGACAGACACATTTGATGTAGTATTTTTAGCACTTAATTGTTAGCGAATAATAATTACAGCTATTATTGGCGAAAAGTAATAAATAATGGTAGACAGTAACTTAAACTAGAAATCTGGGAACCATATTTTTTATTGACTCTTTTTTTATTTGATAAAGAGCGAGATGAGCAGGACATAGTAGTTAGTGATACATCATCATTATCATCATCATATTGTTTTTGCTCAAGCCTTGTCCATAACAATATTAAAGTAAAGATGATGTAGAATGCACCGCATTGAGCTCATCATCCTTTCACTAGTTACAGCGCCCTTTAAAGTAGAAATAGAACCTGCTCAGCGGATCATCAGCAACAAAACCTATCATCACACATTCAAAATTAATTTTATCTTAGCATTATAATCAATTACTAGCAAAGTTTTCAGCTATTCCCTTGAGAAGCAGAATTTAAGAACCAGTTAGGTCACTCCAAGATGTTAAATTGTAAATGAAACAAGATTTTACATTATCAACCAGTTCTTCAAATCTTAAATGATGCTGGGGTTGCTCGTGGGAACGACGTAGTATTCAAGGGTCACTTTGACCTCCGGTCACTGCGGTGTCAAAATCTGGATATTCACTTCGGTTGTTCACGTCGCTTAAAGTCCATCTATGAGTTGAAAAAATCTTTGATTATATGCTGTGCTAAAACAAGGATCACTAAATGGCTAAACTCTATCATATAATTTAACTGAAAAACTACTAGAAAATTTCTTGTATTGTAATACGAACATATATAATATTTAGCCTCATTGCCATTTAATTATCTATAATTTAAATAAATGTAGTTATTTGTGTTATATATTATTTATTCATATATATAACCTATCTAAAAATCTATGAATGTCTAATATAGTTTTAAGTTAACCGCTATAAGTTCCCACAGCACAGGCTTTCCTAATGTAGGGCCATTAGAAATCAAATATTTATGTCTTCTTTGTCATATCTAAATAAATAAATAAAGTATATTAAGTGTAGGTTTTACTTTCTTACTAGATACAAAAACCATCTAGGTATATAAAACTAGAGATGAATTTGCTACAGTGCCTTTCAAACCGGAACACAACAATTTTATAAATAATTCACACTTGATTTTAGTTACAAATACAAACAGAATGAAAGTGTTATCGTGTATATATGTAAATAGTGTTTGCGTTTGTAATAAGCTGAGTATAGGAGGGTAATAAAATTACACGGTATACAGTATATGCTGATAAGACATGGTGGTGGTGGAAACGGGTGGTAGAGGAGCGAGGAGGGGAGGGAGTTGGCCGAACAAAATGTTCGCGCGTCGTGGGTTGAGGCGTACGTGAAGACAGCGCTCCGAAGACGCAATACTGACACTTTCATAGAGATGTTAATACGCTTTGAATTAGCTCTATATTATTTATACTAAAGCGGATGTACTATTATATTAGTATGCTGTATAAGCGTTGTCACATGCTGGTAATGATTAAAAACAAACCGGATAGGCTTATCACCCGGGTCTCTATTACTTCATGAGATTAGAATGCGCCGGAATAACTTAGGAGCTAATTTTCATTCTTTAGATATTACCTTTTCCCTTCTTTGACATTTCTTATCTCATCAATCGGAGGAGTTAAAAAAATTCTATTTCGAATTTTTCCTGTCCTTATCCCGTACTTCATTTTATCCTAACAATAGCCATGTAACTCGTTCGGCTTAAAAGTTACAAACATTTCGAAATATTTTAGTCAGCGCGTATTTCTTTTTTACACAGATGCAATCAGGTACTAGAGACTAACAAGAACGGATATCACTAACAACAATGTCATCAGTAATAGCAAATTCTATTTGCCAATTCTATATTTGCAGATCAGCTTGCGTTTTTTCTTCTAATCTAGCAATTTGTTTTTTAGACACATGGCTTAAAGAACGTTCGCTTCGGACTACTTCTTATTCAGTGTAATATGGGCTACTAACGATGATAATTATGACGGTAAATAATACAGTAACTATTCTTTGTTACAGATCGCGCTGCCGTTCAAGATGATCGTAGTGAAGAGCGTAAGCAGCAAAATTAGCAGCAGTCCATTTCCTCCCGACTATTCATAAAAATGGTAATTTTACAAACTATATGATGACATCAAGACACAACGACCGTTACGTATCGAAATTTTCGCTAAATACTTCGGTTTATTTAAGTTGTTTCAACTGTATGTCAAACTCATCGTTTGTATAATGAAGGTACAAATTGAATATTACAATTGTTCAGTTAAAAAACCAAAACAAAAACTGTCACGTGAAATCAAATGCCATGTTTTCCATAAAAAGAAGGAGGAATCAGCAATGAATGTGAACTAGTAATGGATTTTCTGACGTTAAACGTAAAAATGTTAAATTGAACACATTTCAAGCGAGCTCCGGTGCGTTGTGCTTATCGTATACAAGCAAATTTTAATTTAAAGTATCTAAATTGTATGTAACTGATATAATTGGAAACTAAGTATAGAAATGTTTCTTCAACAACTGTAACATACCCTTAACGTTAAACGTGTTATTGACAAATCGCTTAATTTTTTAAAAACAAATCAAAAATTTAAATTAGCGTTAGGTAATATCATCTCTATAACAATAATATGTGGCGAGCTCGGACATAGTACGAGCGACTTTCGTGAGGGTGAAAGCAGTTTGAAAGTCGGGTCGGTATTGATCGAGTGTCTTGCCTCCCTCCCGTGCCCCCTTGCCCCTCTGGCCCCTCCGCGCCTCTCCGCCGCCCTCCGGCACCAGCAAGGAGCGCCCAATCCCGAGGATTTGCTTGTCTTTAATTTACTAGACGACTCCTTTTCGGTTCTTTATATTTTAAAGAAATTTTTTATAAAGATTTTGCTTAAGCTTATTACTTCTTGTTTATCGTTGCACTATTGGAAGAACAGTCGTGGTCAAAGTAATACAAGCAACGAGTTTTCCAGTTTAAGATAGATTGATGAAAAAAGTTTTCATAAGGAGGTGTCTAGGAATATCTTAAAATTAATCATTGCTTAATATAGATTAATGTCCTTTACTACCACAGACCACATCGCCTCTTAAAAACTAATCTGGTGAAATAGTTTTAATCTAAATTAGATTTAGAAAAAAATATAACAATACGTGTTACATTTGGTAGTCATTTTTTACTTTCATAATATTTTTATTGAAGGTACTAGAAGTCATATTTATTCCGGATGTGCTCTATGTAACAGACTAACACTTCCGAACAGACCGCCATTTATTCGTGCCATATTCATATAAAGTATTTACTATTATAAATTAAACTTTTATTAATGTCTGTAATATTATTAAATAAACGCTAAAGTTATTTTGTACAAAATATGTAGGTTAATAAGTATTTGCACATTATTCAGTAATTAAAGAATATTAAATCCATTAAAGAATTTTCTGAACGAAACGTGGATGAAATTCTGAACATAACAACCTCAAACTTCGCGTTTTCTTTTTATCTCGCTGTAAAACGACAACGACTAAAAGACTGGCACCATTAAAAACATTCATGTTATTATTTCAGAAAAAAATTTAAACATTGCGTTACATTTTCGTTAATACCTATTATATAGATTTTTCAAATATACAAATGTACACAAGGCCAAAACTTTTTTTAAAAAAATAGTTTTCGATTATTCTCTTTGACTGAATTGTCAAACAAATTGATTTCTGAACCCTGATTTATGCACTAAGTAAAAAAATTATTTCTAAATAACTCTCCGGATAGTGTTCTTTTGTTAAAAAACAAGTATAAAGTAATTATTAAAATATAAATCACATATAAAAGAAATGATTATGAAAATACTATTCGTTATAAAACAAAGTATCAATAACAACTATTTTAAAAATAAAATGCATTAAAACTCCAATTTGAATTTGGAACGATTGTGAATGAACGGTAATTTTGAAATTGGAACATTAATTTATAAGAATCTCCAGCGAAGTAATCAACATTATATAAGGCTGACAGAATTTATGACGTCATAGCATATCATGGAGTATCAATAGCATTTTAATTTTGTTTAAATTTTAATTTACGCAAAATAAGCTTACTATGTATAGTGGTATTTTAATGAATTTTTCATAATAATATTAGTATCTTGATCCGGAGGTATCCAAGTATCTACTCTTTTGTATGGGTGTGTTGTTTTTTAATTCAAATTCGCATATCATTTTTAATCTATGTTCTTTTGCAATGATTTTTAGACTATCAAATTTGATGGTAGTTGCGATGTTGCTTAGTCAACTTTGTGATATTTGAAATATAATGATCGTATATGATGTGATCGGGGGGATAGGGTGAGTGGGGGGAGTTGTAATCAAATACTTTCGTCCGCTCTCGTCTTACTCTCTCGACTTGATTAATGTGTGTACGGAGCAAGTTAATCGCCCACTCGAGGAGTCAGCCCCACCGATGACCGCTCGTTTGTACTTAACGCTCGTCTCTCACTACACTCTACTACAGTATAAATACTGCCTACAACCACGTTGTAAGTACTTTCTAGACTTATTAATATTAACGTAATGAAAACACGAATACATTTTCTTGTACAAACATCTTATTCAGTTATAAATCCAGCATCAATGCACTTTAGTTATCTTAACAAGTTCAATACAAATGAAAATATATCGGATATAAAAATCAATTGAGTTGTTACAACAATGTAATGGACGAGTAAAAGAACAAAAGGAAAAACGTTTGACAAATTTGTTGTGCATGTATTGACAATGATTACATACCAAATCCAATCTGAAAGCTTTTTATTAAAAATTTTATGTTCTGGAGTAAAACAGTGAGAATGTTGAAGTTATTATAAATTGTAATAACTAATGACAAATACGTAAATAATTCAAAGTTAAAAAAGAATTTTTTATATAAAACGTAGGCAAATACAACGTAAATTATATGTAGTATCGTATAACTTAAACAATTAATCGAAGTAACTGAAGGGAGAGTGTTGATTTTCTCGGAACGCTTTGTTTTTCACGGAGCCGGACTCTGCCGGCGCCAAAAGGTTTCATTTCACGCCACTCAGCATAATTAATGGACCTTTGTACGATTTGGACATTAAGAACTGTGGTGGGGACGGATCGATATTACAGACCCCGTGCCGAGGCTCCTTGCGGGGGTGGTACACACCAGTTTTCGCTGCGGTTACCAGAGGGGGATTTCTTCTTTCGTTCCTTAACACCCCTCCCGTGTACCACATCGAAATTGTTCGTCCACATTTGGAAGATCTCTGCGGATCCATTGCGTGTTAGTTCCTTGCGGTTGTTATTATTAAATTGGTTGAGGGTGGGGGTTCAAGATAAACTGGTTTTACGTATCTTCGTCCTTTCCTTGACGGGTCGGGTGGTTGTTGCGTTAGTGTGAGTTGGGTCCGAAGTTTAAGACAGTTAACAGGGTCGGACACGGAATCAGAACTAGCTGGTGCTTTTCATTAGAGGATATGGTTATCGCGGGCGGGCTCTACGTGTTTTGTTTGACGAAAGCATTGCCGCTTTAGTTATATTGTTCCCATTGTTTGCGCCTAGATTTGTATGAAGTTAGGTTGAGAATTACGCGAATAATTATAGTTAAGTAATTACGACCGATAATTTGATAATTTTGCTCAGCATTGTTTTATAATTAAGAAACTAATTACATTAAAAAAATTTAACAACAAATTATATTCATCCCCTAAAATTTTAACGTTAAAAGTCAAAATACTTTCCGTAACATATCCGTAGTCAATTTAAAATTGTATTACACATATAAAGTATTATTAGTGTGAAAAAACATGTTTTTTAATAACAAATTTATGGAAAATTATACCAAATTTAAACCTACTTCCACTGTCACATTATCTATAGTACTCTCTCTCTCTTCCTATTATTCCATATGATGATAGAGTCAACTTCTTTGTCTTTCTCCTTATCAAGAATTAATATTATAGGCTCTATCATACTTAATTAAATTAATTCCTTTTTCTACAGTTTAGATCAAATTAAATGGTTTTAGGCATATGTACCATATAAATAAATAATCATATTATACATACGATCTCATTGTATATGTAAAGTTTAAATAAAAAATTATTAACAAATAATATACTTACATATGGATGTAGACGAAATATGAAACTGAAGAAAGTACATTTTTAGATTAAACATGTCTGGATTTTTTTTTCATCTCAACTGAAAACGCTAAATGTAAATGACGCCACGTGACTTGTGTACGGAGTGTATAAATTTAGTGACAAAAAAAAATTTTAGTAGACGCCGGTAATCGAGTTAGTCTCGTCTGTGTAGGGTACGGGAGTAAAAAATCGTGTATCCGAATATAAAAACACCGTATACTTTGTACGTATGAAAGAATAAAAAATACGATAGTACGCAACAGAATATCAATGTAACCGTATACAAATACACCAATCTACAACTTTTTGTTAATATTTGTCATGAAATTTTTTTAGAAAATCTCTAAGAAGGCTCTTCTTTAACTGAAGTCAAATAATTAATCACATTGAAAGAATAATTAAGCTACTATTCAACAGAAGGCATCATAAGTATATATCGATACAAAATTATTCAAATAATTAATTACATTTTAAATAGTAACATAATTAAGAATTAACTCACACATAAATTATCAAAAACTCTAGCTACCTAGATTTCGTGAGTTGATATTGTTTGTAAATTACCTAGGTCATATCTATTAATTTTATAGTTATCTGTCAACGGCTCTATTTACTCTTAACCTTTTACTTTTTTTAAGTGCTTCGTTTTCTTCATTAAACATATTAATTTTAATATATAAGAAAAAAATTAACAAACGAAACCTAATTCAAAACTCGATAAGCTATTTCGAACTTTTGCGAAATCTATATAAAATGTAAAATGTATAAGTTTAACCGTTTGCTCAAAATTGAATAACACGTAAATATTACATACATTATATAGAATCATGTATAATTTTAAAACCAAAAACAAACATAAAATTCAAATTTTGGGTCAAAACCATAGATAATTAATATTTGTTCTTTCGAAAAAATGTTAAACATAAATTAGTTAAAACTTAACACATACACGTAAATATTAACTGTAGAAGTAATTCGTAGTTAAAATAACAAAAGACTTTAATTAAACTGTTTGATAAATTTTCAACCAAATTTCTTTATAAAATAATCTAAATACATGTAAAAGTTAAAAAAAATTAGATAATTTGTTTTCTAAAAGCGTTGTGTTCAAAAAGCGCTTACAATAAGAAGGAATAAAAGAAGTTCAATCTTCATTATTTTTCCCATTACTCTTGACTTTAAAATATTCTAAAGAGTATTTAAATATTCAGAAAGCTGGAACGACACAGCGAAAGTTGAATTTAAATTATGTGAAAATAAATTACTGAAAAGAATAACTATTTCATTCAGCAAAGAACATTCTAGACGGTGACTAGTGAATGCGACTGAAGGGGAAAATAATTTCGTTTGGTATGGTTGGAGAAAAAACTTTACTGGTACTAGAACAGATGACGGAGATCATCTAAATACCACTGCAGTTCATATAATCTACCTCTAAACAGTAATGTGCAAACATTACTGTTTCACTTTGAAGGCTGTTGAAAGCTATTGAAATTACTGGGGTAACAATACTTAACACCTTAAGTCTTAAGGCGACGAGCGTAATGTGATGCTTCGTATATAATCTTAACTAGCGCCCCATTGCTATTGACTAGCTTATCACTTACTATCAAGTAATAAAAATATAACTCTTGTGTACTCTTAACTATCGTCACATTACGTTGGCCAAATCATCACTTACTATCACGTGAAGCAAATGAAACGTTTTAAATTACGTTTAAAAAGACTAAAACTAAAACTTAGACTAAAATTTGTAGGATTTTTTTCCACTAAAATAAGTGAATAATTCTCATAAAATATAATATCTACTAAATAGAATTTATTTAGTATTACGTT
>DWLS01001005.1:0-24595 GCA_018246255.1 Pachliopta kotzebuea | reverse complement strand
ACTTGCTAAATTTCTACCCAAAGGTTGTCTGGCAGAGATCGCTGGTTAGCGACAAGACCGCCTTTTGTGAAAATCCTGATGTACTTTCTTTTTTTTTTGTAACTCTGTGATAGTGCACAATAAAGTATATATGTATTTGTATTTTTATTTGTCATTGATGTGTCCGGCTGATGATACTAGCCAGAGTATTCTGGGCGAGTATACTTGACGATCTATAACCTCATTATCACTTAACATCACTTGAAATTGGAGTGACTTTGAAAGTCCACCATGAAGTAATGATATTGGAGTTTGCCATATGCCCTACGTTCAATTTCCACTAAACTTGAGTTTTAAGTGAAGAAAATGATCATGAAAACGATATGTTCCAAGAACGACAAGTTCCCGTAGCTATGTTTATTTACTTAGGAGAGAAAAAAAAAATCGTCTATATTCAACTATTTTTTCTCTGTACTACTTCTTTTCTTTGATCCGTACTTACTCTATTTTAATAAAACTACCAATAACCATATTAACTATTATTTAATCTATACCGTTTACAGATCGATGAATCGTCACTGACTGGAGAATCGGACCATGTCAAAAAGGGTGAAGCTTTTGATCCCATGGTGCTATCTGGTACTCACGTTATGGAAGGTAATATTAATGACAAAACAATTCTTTTTATTTTCGTCTGTCTGAACTCTCCCGTCTTCTAACAAGTATCCTTTAAATCTTTCAATTGATGAATTTTAATTAAAAAGTAGTGTAACCAATGCCAATATTAATCGTTGCGCAATAACGCTTACGTTGTGACACAGAGCTACCTGAATCTGTTCCAGTGCTGAAGTTGTGGTATAGCTGATGTTAGTTTTTGAATCCTTCTGACCAGCCTCATATGGTAAATCGACTGCTGTCATTACGTCGCTGTGACCACTGCCGGCAATGTATGAATACCAAAGTACTGGACAAGCACGTTCAACTATCCAAAGGACTATTATCTTTAATACCTTGTAAAACTAAAGTCAAGCGTTGGTTAATTTTTAATTAAAAGAATTGCTTACGTTTGTAATTTTCTCCTAAACTCAAAAAGTCTAGTTGCAATCCATGACTTGGCTAGCGTGGTCCAGGTACATGTAAAATGTAAATATCAATTCCACTCCACTCACTTGTGTGTTGTCTAATAGGTTCCCTTTTACTACTGTTGGTATTGTATTATGAATAAAAAATGCAGCAATTTCAAATAACAATTGCAGGTTCCGGTAAGATGTTGGTAACAGCGGTAGGTGTTAACTCACAGGCTGGCATCATCTTCACGCTGTTAGGCGCGGCCGTTGATAAGCAAGAGAAAGAGATCAAGCAGATGAAGAAAGGTCAGTGTTTGCCCGCTTTGTGCCATTGCCCGTAGCACTAGTGATGTCCCCTATAGCCATTCTGACACCCTTTCTGTAGTCACACAACAACACAAAAGTTTTAAAAATTATTCATTAGTATAATATATTAAAATGTCTAATTACTTACATATAAAAAAAATTATACACAAACACACTACACACAGATAATTCGAAAAATACAGAAAGGGTTTCCAACTAGTTTACTATAGTTTAGTGTTGTTCAAACAATTACATTGCTCATTTAGCCATAGATTATGAGTTTAGAGTGATATAGTTCGCGCTTGACCTTAGTGTTCACTCATATAACGTTTAAATAGACCATACAGCATTGTGATAGTGTTCAATTTAGCTCTGCTTTAGTCTAAATGAGCATTGTACGGTCCAATGCTTAGTTGCATATTTAGTGTTACCACAATATAAGAATGGAATTTTCCCCTTTACATTAAACCACCGCACTCCCACGAAATCTAAATAAACGAAGAAATTGGTAGAAAATAAAATAAACTATTTTTTATACACTTCTCGTTTCTTCCGTTTGAAGGAATGGTAGCCAAGTTTCCGGTGAAAGTAAGCAACAGATGTCGTGCCTGCACTTAGCAAAGCACAGTGGATTTGCCTTGACCGTCTATTTATGAGAAAATGTCTCAAATCCCAGTAGTGGGAAGATTAAGAGTGCTGTTTATTTATTTCTACCAATTTCGAACGTATATATGAGATTATTTTATTGATCGACCACAAGGTTATGGTTATTGTTTCGGGTAACTTGTGTACGTGTTAGACGTTGTTCGTACTCGTGTTTTTGTGTTTTTGACTAATTGCCTGTATTTGTTGGTAGCATGGTCCACCTGGTCATAGTTCCCGTTTAGTGGTAACGTCCGATATGAGCACCATCTGTGTCTTTATAAAATAATCTCGTTTGATCAATCAAATTTATAATTATTGAAACGTATTGAAACATACATCTTGTAAATGCGTCAAACAGTTGTCTCGATCGAGCACTTTATGCCAAAAAAAAGGTCATTAACTCGTTCGCTGCCAGAATGCATGAAAAATTACCCGATGTATCTTTATTAGTAATCAATATAAAAATATAAGTCAAACTTGTTTCTATACGTAGATTCATAAAAACTAAGACATACTTTGCTTTCAAATGGTTACTTATCATGACTTAAGTGCATTTTACATCTCTAATATCTCCCTTATCTTTTACACAAAGTAATAGTTTTTATAAATATTAAAGAAATAAAAGTGATGTTCAATGGAATACTGATAATGAAAACAAATTGCTTTGAGGGCGGAGGGGAGTAAATCTTTATAAATTATGAAAAATATTTCTGGAATATAAATAATATCATACAACAATCCGTGTCCATCCTTCGATCCCAAAATTGCTTATTTATTTATAAGGCGTCCGGAAAAGACGTTTGGTAGCGAACGAGTTAAACCACTAAAAGGCATAAATAACTCGATCGTACCCCGTTAAACCTCTAAAATTCGTCCGAGAAATCGTCTAGTGTGAATTCGTTCAATGACATCCAATTTTTTTTCTCCACCCCCTGACCCTGGCCTGCCGCACACCCACATCCATGCCGCCGACGAAAAATAAAATACATACACATTTAAATTGCATCGTGGTAACTGTTGTCGATGACGCATGGCGTATAAACCGTTACGAACGGTGTGTCCGTTGTAATAAATGTGTATGGCTTGTGTTAATGGATACGATTAAAAAACGATCGGATAATTGGATAATGTGGCTATAGAAGCTAAAAAGCAACAACGGAAGGGGAACCAGCGCAAGAGCCTCACCGGTAAGTAACATCATTTGCTACGCCCTGCTTTTAAGGTCCTTTGTACACTTGGGGCCAGATTAATATAACGCTTTATACCAGATCTAACGACGGATTCTAGTAGCTTTCGCTTCTTTATTGTTAATACTGTCCTTAAGTGTACTTTTTGATGCATAATGAGTTTTCATCATGATTTTCTTTATTACAATTAGCAAACCTAGATGTCTGAGCGATGCCTGACACAATGCATTTTGATACTAATATAGTTTGCATAATAATTAATATACCTATCAAGAATGTGATTACTATTTCACATTTTAATTTTAATATCTTGTACACTGAATCCTTTAATTAAAATACTAAAAACCGTTTAAAGTTTTAATATTTAATTTGCTTTTAAAAATACCCTCAATTCAAAATGCAACTGCAACTCTTCTCTTATTAATTTGTAAATAAACTCTTCTTTCTATTATTATATATTTATCTTAGGTGTGATATAATTGTTCTTGTTTGGTACATTTCTTTCATTTTATTACTGTATAGTTGTTAACTAATTTTTGTTCAAATTTTAAAATATACGAATATTATGTTTACTACCAAGTTTTTGAAAACTATTAAGTAGAAATCTTACATTCAACACACACTACAAATTATAACGGTTGAGAATTTATGTTATTGAATTATTCAAAATTTTAATAAATAAATAGTGCTAACATATTAAGACTTCATCCACATTTTCAATCAAAAAAACAGATCATCATCTGCTGTAAGGAGATGTAACAGATAAAACGTGCGTTAAATTTATAACGATTTACATTAATGTCGGTGGATTTCATAGTAATGTTGAGGTACCAAACAAGGACACAGTAATCAGGACAGTGATTGACGAATGGTTAACGTTCAGGTGAGGAAGACGCGACATTGCCCGCTGCCGGTAACAGCCACGGCGCGAACCATCGCCCGGAGGACAACCATGTGCCTGCGCCAGCTGAGAAGCCTCAAGAAAACAGCCACAAGAAAGAGAAGTCGGTGCTGCAGGCCAAACTTACCAAGCTCGCTATACAAGTAAGCACGCACATACATAAGTATAAGAGACCACTAACTTACACATGGTTGTGCAACTAAAACTAACCGTTAACCTCTCACTACAGATCGGTTACGCCGGCTCGACCATCGCTGTGCTCACGGTGATCATCCTGGTGGTGCAGTTCTGCGTTAGGACTTTTGTCATCGAAGGCCGACCTTGGAAGGCGACCTACATCAACAACCTGGTGAAACACCTTATTATCGGTGTTACTGTACTCGTGGTAGCTGTCCCTGAGGGGTTGCCATTGGCTGTCACTTTGTCTCTGGCTTACTCTGTGAAGGTAACAAGAATGTTTTAATTCATTGACTGTCATTTACATTACAGTAACTGGCAAATCTTTTAGTAAACACCATTTTTATCACTGCGTATGTTTTATGATTTTTCTTTGAAATACGTATACGCAATACGTCTTGAAGAAGTATATTTTCGACTGTCTTTGTGCTTGAGCTTTAGATCAAAAAAATTTCGAGTGGATACCGAAGTGTTCTAGAAACGACAGCTTTCCTGGGTAATTAAAATCAGCTAATCGTACTTGGACAGCATGGTGATTAAACGGCCTCGACTTACTTCTTTTAAGAAAAAAACACAAAAATCGTGTAATAGAAACATGAAAACGGCTGTTTAATCTTATTTTTAATTTTAAGATTTTTAGAAATATTTAATTACCTTTTAACCGTATTTTGGTCTCTCAAAAGTAAAAGTCGAATATCTACTAATTGTTTGGCCTTGTGTTGGAATAAGATGTGAAGTGTTCTAAACTATAACTTAAATTGATTCACATGAAATATTCAATTCCAGAAAATGATGAAGGACAACAACTTGGTGCGTCACTTAGACGCGTGCGAAACCATGGGCAACGCGACTGCCATTTGCTCCGACAAGACTGGTACCCTCACCACCAACAGGATGACCGTAGTTCAATCGTACATCTGTGAGAAACTTTGTAAAGTTACGCCTAACTTCAGGGACATACCGGCCGAGGTCGGCGAGACACTAGTAGAGGGGATATCGGTTAACAGCGCTTTCACATCCAGGATTATGGTGAGTTTGTAAAACTAAAGTACCAACCATATCCAACATAGTTAACAATATCGCTTGTCTATGGTAGATTACTTGTAATTTTTTTTTTTAATATACAAAGAATTCATTATTTGACTTGCTGTCTTCATCATTTCGTTAAATAAAACAAATCTGATTAATAAGATTATTTGTCTGTTTGTTGTTAATTATTTTTCAATAATTTTAGCCTGGACAAGACCCTGGCTCACCCCCTATGCAAGTGGGCAACAAAACTGAGTGTGCGCTTCTTGGCTTCGTGGTGGCGCTGGGACAAAGCTACGATGCTGTGCGCGAGAGGCACCCTGAGGAATCATTCACAAGAGTCTACACGTTCAACTCCGTTCGGAAAAGCATGTCCACAGTCATACCTTACAAGGGTGGTTATAGGCTTTACACTAAGGGTGCTTCCGAGATTGTTTTGAAAAAGTAAGTGTAATATACTCACTAGACATCAGTAGTAATATAATACTAAATCAACATTTTTAAACATACTTGTTGAAGTTTTAGAAAGTAATAACATTTCTCAAGAAGTTAAGTGAAGAAAACGATAATAAAGTCATGAATAGTGAAGTGTTCACTATATCTCATTTCTTAACAACCTGAACGCCGTAATGCTTTTATGGCGGCAGGTTAATAAAAAATTATGGAGTTGGTAGTTACCCAAGCGGGTCTAAAAAAATCTTACCACAAACTAAACTTTAAAACGTACAGATCTTGAATCGAACCAACGATCTTTGTATTTCTAGATGAGTAGTTAATCATGAGAGCAGTTAAACATACTGTATTTATTGTATCCATGTACTAGTAGCGGGGCGAGTATTTTCCGTCGTAACCCCAATTCGATCTGTCGTTCTTCTTGTTGTGATCTAATTGCAGGTGTGCATTCATCTACGGACACGAGGGCCGATTGGAGAAGTTCACGCGGGACATGCAAGACCGACTCGTCAAGCAAGTCATTGAACCTATGGCCTGTGACGGGTTGCGCACTATATCCGTTGCCTTTAGAGATTTTGTACCGGGGAAGGCTGATATCAACCAGGTACATTACCTTCTATTGTATTCTCCTTTAAACCACACGAATTCATCTCGTGTAGATCTAATATGTTTTACGAATTCTCAATAATTCCATTTGTCAATAATTTTATTTACATAGTAACATTTCAAATGTAATAAAGGAAAAAACCAGCCATTTCTCATATTCCATGACAAGGATTCAATTAATTGAACTTTTAAATTAAAACTACGAATACATTAGTTTGCCTTTTTAAACAGGTTCACATAGACCAAGAGCCAAACTGGGATGACGAGGACAACATCGTAAACAACCTGACCTGCCTCTGTGTAGTCGGAATTGAGGACCCTGTTAGGCCTGAGGTAATATAAAAAAACTAGAGTACTGAAATTCTTTAAATAGTTTTATGTAAAGAAAGCTGAAGAGCAAATACTTTTACCAAAAATATTCTGAAACTAAGAGGACAATATTTCGACTGTAGTTAGTTTTCAATTGTAAAAGTAGGTTGATATAGAAACCTCTAACAAGCGCATTTGAAGGTAAAAGAAAAGAACTAACTGCCTTAATTGCACTGTGGTTAAATGTGATGTCTATCTTGGGAGTCCCTAGTTCTTTGTTAATGTTTTAATCCCAACTCGCCGGGCTTTTTGCCACATTTATATAGTAAATCTGCCGCCGTAAAAGTTTTTATTCCTTACGGCTGCATACATGTAAGAACCAGTATATTCATGTTCCAACATCCCTAATCTCATTGTCAAATAACATTTTATAAAATGGTATGTCAGGTGCCGGAGGCTATCCGTAAATGCCAGAAGGCGGGCATCACGGTGCGCATGGTGACCGGAGACAACGTGAACACAGCGCGATCGATCGCCATCAAGTGCGGCATCCTAAAGCCAACCGACGACTTCCTCATACTTGAGGGCAAAGAATTTAATAAGAGAATCCGAGACGCCAATGGAGAGGTAAGGAAATTATTGTCTACTTTCAAGGGAAAAATGTGAAAAAGATGCTCGGCCGTGTGCCGAAGCACCGCTATATCTGAACTTGTATTATAATATGTATATATATCGTTTGTGATCTCTATCAATTCATATCAAGTAAAATTGTGGTCTAATATAAATGTATTGTAGACAAAAAGCATACACAATTATAAATAAATTATTGTTAATTTAAAAAACGGAAAATGCTCTTCAGGTACAACAACACCTCATAGATAAGGTGTGGCCGAAGTTGCGCGTACTGGCGCGCTCTTCCCCGACTGACAAGTATACACTGGTGAAAGGCATGATCGAATCAAAGGCGTTCGACACGCGAGAGGTTGTGGCTGTCACCGGCGACGGTACCAACGACGGTCCTGCGCTTAAGAAGGCGGACGTAGGATTCGCTATGGTCAGTATAGTTTACAAAAGATAATAAAAATAAATCTTTATGTAGAATAAACCTTCTATCATGAATACGACTTTTTAGACATATGCTATAAGACGTTCTGGTAACCGTAAATTGTGTCTCCAGGGTATCGCTGGAACGGACGTGGCGAAAGAAGCTTCCGATATCATCCTAACAGATGATAACTTCTCGTCGATTGTTAAGGCGGTGATGTGGGGCCGCAACGTGTATGACTCCATCGCAAAGTTCCTCCAGTTCCAGCTCACTGTAAACGTGGTAGCAGTTATCGTTGCTTTTATCGGTGCCTGCGCAATTCAGGACAGTCCTCTTAAGGTAAACGTTCTAACATAATCTTGTCATGATGTGAAAACAATAAGTTTTTATTTGTAGTAATTCATATATAGTTTACCAAGTTTTTTTTAGTTATTTCAATATCATTTCAATTTGCAGGCAGTGCAAATGTTGTGGGTCAACTTGATAATGGACACTCTAGCGTCCCTCGCGCTGGCCACTGAGCTGCCGACTGCCGACCTTCTGCAGCGGAAACCGTACGGGCGCACCAAACCGCTCATCAGCCGCACCATGATGAAGAATATTCTCGGCCAAGCTATCTACCAGCTATTCATTATTTTCTCCCTCCTGTTTGTGGGTCGGTATATAAATTTAACCTTAATTTACTATTACTGGTTGCCGAAAACTATCTATAAAGGTAACCACCGCAGCGCCTATTTCCAAGAGTAGTTGGCAAAAATTGCCTTATTCTGATTTAAAAGTACTCTGGCTAGTGAAGTTACTGACGGTAATGAAAGTCAACTTTTTATATCTCACAGCGACAAACTAAATTTTATGGCATCATATTGTTATGAACAAGGCGAGTATCATGTACCATCCTGTAGTGTGTGCTCGTCCCATTGTTTCCTTGAAAAAAGCGTTGTCTTGTTCGATGACTCCGTAGCGCCTGTTTTTGCTGTCTTTTAGACTCTGCTTAACTAATTACCTCCTTCAATATTGTAATTCCATCCTCGTAACAAAATTATAGTGTTCTGGTTAACCGGCTCTTAATTATTTTATAACTATGCTCTATGACGATTTAAAACTAAATTTACCAGGCGACAAGTTGCTGAATATACCGTCCGGCCGTGGCCAGCCCCTTGGCGCGGAACCGACACAACATTTTACGATAATATTCAACACCTTCGTCATGATGACACTGTTCAACGAGATCAATGCGCGCAAAATACACGGCCAAAGGAACGTATTCCAGGGGCTATTCACCAACCCCATTTTCTACTCCATATGGATTGGCACTGCCTTATCTCAGGTGAGTTGTGAATCATACGTTAGTAGATAAAAGGTGAACAGAAATCGTTGCAAAAAACTAAGGACTGTATTTAATGAATGGCATTAAGGAATGCAAATGTCTACCAGTGAATGAATAAAGGAATGGTGATGATAGTGAGATAAAAACACGAAATAAATTCTAAGCTTAATAATTCCTGTGAGCTTTATTCACTCTTGCTCTAGGTCCACCATCAAGGATGAACAGTAATTTATTTATATTTCTGGTTTGGAGCATGCTACAGCTAATACAAATACAACTTAGGGTAATAAGAGTTAATGTTCTATAATTAATAAATTTTTATACCGAAACGGCGGATATCATGTACCATGTAAATATTAACCATCACTTGAACAACTTTCATCTCATAGATGTAATGGATCCTGATAAGCAATCAAATATTCTACTGTTATATGACTAGAGGAAATATAAAGTCTGTTCATCATAGAAGTTTCATAAAAAATACAAAAATCTTTAATTACCAGAGAAGGACATTTTTTATTGTAAACAACACTTTTTGGAGAACCCTTGAACGTAGAATTTAAACTTCCCTATTCCAGGTGATTATAATTCAGTTCGGCGGCATGGCATTCAGCACGGCAGGATTATCGATAGACCAATGGCTTTGGTGTTTGTTCTTCGGCGCGGGCACCCTCGTCTGGGGCCAGCTCGTCACCACCGTGCCCACTAGGAAGATACCCAAGAAGCTCGCGTAAGCAAACATTCATACAACATTTACCTCTGTGCTAGGTCTTAAGCACTGTTGGTTACTAAAAATCAAATTGATGCGTTGCAGTTATTCAAGTTACTAGGGCGAGACATGACATCTTGTCTTTTAAGGCGACGAACTCAATGCAATGCTGCGTTTATTTTTTTCTATTACGTTATTTACGCTCAAAAAAAAAATCCTGCTCCTCTGGTTAAAGTAAAATTTTATAGAAAAACATTTTGAGAAATTATAATTGGCTGAACGTTAGTGAAGTTTCTACATTCATTTTTCTATTATTTTTTTTTAAATTTCATGTGTTCAATTATCAATGTTTTGGACTTGGGCAGACTGGCAGAGAATGCCAATTGGCATTAAGTCCTATACTCGTATACTCGGGATCAAATCACTTTTACAACAGTATTTATAAATTTACTAATAATGTTATCACCGACGAACCCAGCTGGGGCCGGGGTCAACCGGACCCGGAGACCATCCAACCCGGTCCGGACTACGACGCGGACCTGGATAAGAAGCCGCGCGCTGGACAGATCCTGTGGATACGCGGCCTCACGCGCCTGCAGACGCAGGTATGCACGAACACGAATCGCGGGGAGGGGAGTTCGGTGGGTGAGATGGGTGGGAGGGAGTGACGTCACACGAATGGGCCGATCGACAATTCTCATATTTACTTACTTTTTCTTACCTTTTAAATCATTCTGTTTTGTACTTGCAAAACGAAAACGTATAAATTTAAAATTTTGCTCTAATACTCTTTAATTCCCCATTTTATTAGAACGACTCTTTAAAAAAAGTGATATAATTTTTATTAATAAATACTCAATATATTTACTTATAACCAAATACAAAAAGATGGTTCTCAATTCGTCTTATATATTCTTTTTTTAAATTTTTATGTATGACTACAGACAGATTACAGCTGATAATGCTGATTTAAATATTGGACTAATTTTGATGATTAAAATACCTTTCAAGAATAATGAAAATATGCAAGAATGATTTTGCACCTTTTAATTACTGTTGGAAGCTGTTCTATTATGTTAATAATTTTTTTGTTGACCTAAGAATTGGTCCCGTTAGTGTACTATAATTACGACATATTTCTAAGTACTACATTTATGAAAAAAAAATCCTAATATTTATTTATATATATAGTATAAACCGTTTCAGTAGATGGTTAAAGTCTTTTATTCGGGGCTGTGTAAAGGTAATTATTAAAATTTTAAATAATTCAGAAAGGTGATAAATAATATTAGAATAGTTAACGTAACGACGGCCTATTCGTTAGCTTTTTTTTAAAGATATTATAAGAAAAATGGGGGTCTCATTTGTTTTAATGTTTTGCTATCTGGGGGAAGGGAAGGGGTATATGTTCAATTTTGTCCTTGTATTATGGGAATTTTCAAAATATTGCCATATTGTGAGGAGTAACTTTAATTCTCACTCAATAGTAAGCTAAAGATTAAATTTTTATTACCTGTGTCCTTTATACTGTAAATAATTGTTAATTTTTTTTTATTATTATTATTATAGACTTTGTTAGTAAAATTAGATTATTTTTTTTTAACAATTTTTTACAGTATTATAATGACAGTGTTTTGTTTTGATGACTTTGACTTTTTAAATGAAAAATTATACTATTCCAAAAAATTATAATATTTGTAATGAACATAGTTTTTAATAATTTTACCTATGAACATGTGAAGTATTCGCAAAAGACTGTCATTATTTTGCCATAGACGTCATCGCAAAGTTTTAAGTGACTAGCGATTTTGAGACTGATTTAATTTATAAAAAAAAAATAAAGATGATCTTCTACGGCATTTTATAAAGTCACATGACAAAGTTTACTGCGAATAATTACTATCAAAGTAAACTTAGTTCAGTGGCTACATAATTTATAATAATTAATTTTATAATAATTGAAAATAATGAATAAAAGCATATAGGAGTGGCAGAAATGTTCGTGTTTAATGCGAAAGAGGGATAAGTTTTAAGTTTGCAGCAATATTTACAAAAAAAAAAAAGATTATATAAACAGCAAAGTCAACAGGTCAACACTGCGGATACCTTGGGCATCCTAACGCTAAGTCAATGATATATATCCATCTATATATATATTTACTTTTTTTTCTACTTGTGCATACAAGCCGAATATAACCACCATTACTATGCATCCATATATAGTTTATACCGTCAACAATAGTAATATCCCGCTGAATTATCAAAACACATACTTTGATTTGTAAAGCCGGTGTTAAGAAAAAAAAAATGAACGACACAGTAAAAATAATTCGTTAGCGACCTTCCCGTAAACGTACAGACGTTCATTATATATTTTAGTTCTGTTTACTTTTTTCTTTTACTCTCCTTTTTTGTTTTTCTTATGTATCACAATTAGTTTTTCATTCTCCTTGTACTTCTGTTCACATTCGATAATTATTATTTTCTATACCAACACAGAGAAACACTTTACAAAAGTAAATTTTAGTAGAGAAACGCTACATTATTTTGGCCCATTAACGTAGATTACAAATTGTCCGGTTGCTAATTTTGTTTATCATCCAAAAGAATATACTCACTAAAAAAAAAATTACGAAATTAGAAACCGTACAATGCTACACTAGAATTTGTTTTTTTTTTTACTATTCTAAAAATAAATAATTTACTTTCGACCTGGCTCCATGACACCTATCTCCTTTGACTATTTATTTTTTTCAATTTTTCCGCCTTGTACTCTTTTCAATCTTTCGTATACAACTATCCACCACTCTAAGCTGTCATGGAGCCGGGCTTGATCCCCTTAGTGTTTACACTAGTTAGAAGCCTAAAACATCGCGAGTTAACGGCCGTGCATGCTCCGCAGAGGAAACCCCAGTCTGACGCTTCCCGATTTATTTTACTACGATTCTGTTTTATTTAATTTATTTTTATTGTACCACCATCCCTGTACCACAACCCCATTGGCATGCGATCTATGTAGGCTGTGACGATGTTACTTATCCCTCATGATTGTATCCTTTCAAACAGTTACTATGACTACGTACGTCCCAATAGAAGTATTTTTATATATATATATATATAATTTACTCAACATTAAAAACATCGCGGTATGAATATGACTGTCTCTTTCTCTCTATCTTTTTATTTTCTCTTAGTCATACTGACTGTTTGATTTTTTTTTTACTATTTTTGTCTGTTTTTTTTTTAATTGTTTATTTTTAAGAATAGTGTTTTTTTTTTGCTTGTGATACGCCAACCCAATACATCCTCGTCACTGATCCAAAGCAACCCGTGCAATTGTTTGAATGAGACGCCGTATGTTCACACGCTGAGTGCAAGGAGCGCGCACGGCGATCGACTAACATACGTTACCGAAATACCAAAACCACCGAAGCAGTAACGACTCCATTTACAATGAATATATGGTTTTTGTTTTTTTTAAATATATTACAAATTATTATTATTTTTTGAATGTATCATTATGTTTATATCGAGTTGTGTTCAGTTACTGCTACACGAGACCGTTCAGTTATTTGAGTGTGGAGTGGATTTTTCTTGAAATAAAAAAATGATTATAGAAAAAGTTGATACACAATTTTCTTTTCTTTAGATGGCATGCCGCGTACGCCCGCAGTACTAACATTTTGTTTAATCGTAACCGTTCTCAACATGTCTCTTTCCTTTGCTGTTGTGTTTGTCAGTGTTATGAGTGTTTTTTTGTGTTTTATTTTTGTTGCCGTGTATTATTTTGTTTTTATTTGTTTCTGTCCGTTAATGTTGTCCGTTAGGATGGGGGGGTGTTGTCAGATGGGTGTGTGTAAGCGTCAAACTGAAAGTTGGGGTGTCATTGTCAGTAGTTGCATTTGCATCGCCTTGCCAATTGGAAACAAAACGCCTTTTTGTTATTTTGCCTTATAGGCTTGTTGTAGTGTCCGTATTTATTAACTGTATATAGAGTTAACACCGTAGGCGAAGCCGCTAAAGGTCGGTAAGTATCGTGTGTAGAACTAACATGTTGCGGTCTTTTTTTTTGTTGATTTTATTTAAAAACAAACAGTGGTTCTGTGTAGCTTCCTAACCACCCTGCGACGTTACAATTGTGCAAATTTTACAATGATTATCAAATCGTTAACTTCCCTCGGCATTTTTAACGGTAATTGGGAATTTGACTGAAGGTCATGTTTTATTTTTTCACAATTGTAAATCGTGAAACCGTACCTCGTAGGCAAGCTCCTCTTTGGCTCCCGGAAACTAGATGTTTAACATATCTTTAACAAGGCATGCTAGATTAAGTACCTGTTAATATCACATGTACTAAAAATGACGAGATAAAATGCGAGCCACCACCATAGAGGCATATGGAATTTGGTATTAGATCGAAATTAAAATATGCTGCATAAATAATGTCAGATATAAAAATCCATTGATAAACATAAATTCCCACGCTAAAGCCATCTAGTGGCACTTTAGGTGTTACCCGGTGAAAGAAAGTGGTAGTGAACCCTGAACCCTACAGACCATTCGTAGGTGTCATCTCCCTGCGTTGTCTAGGCGTAGTGTAGCCAGCAGTCGATCTACAGGATAGCTAAGGCCTCGATTCGATTCCCGTTTTAGTTTACGACCTGAGTTTGTCTTTTAATTTAATTTTTTTGTTTTGGTTTTATCGTTACTCATTTGGTTTGGCACTTCCGAGTCATATTCGTATCACGTGACACCGGCCACAAAACGGTCGCATACATGCCTCAGAATACACCAGACACTGTTCCGTTTTTAATGGTTTTTTTTTCTTTCTTTTTTGTATTAAAAAGGTTCCACTCTTTCCGTGTTGGCCTGCTTTCAGTGACAACAGATATGGGGATTTGCAGTTTAAAAATTAGATACGAATAGTTATTAATTTTCATCCTCTAAATAAAATACGTTTTGCTCGTCTGGACGTGTTTAATATAAATTACATACAAGTAGCTTTACTTTAGTTTCCGCTTACACTTAGACATTATAAAATAGTAACATTAAATAGACTGCCTAAAATTAAACTTTAATCATATTTTATTTGAAATAACTTTTGACCTTTTTCAGCTGCCAGACTTAGTGTGATATACAATTATGTTAATAATAAATCTCTATTTTACCGACCTAAGTACTTAATATTTAATGGGAATGGAAATTATAGATTAGCAGAAAAATTAAAGTAATTTTATAGGGAATATTGAATCACCAATAACGTTTTTAAATTGTTGAAGTAAAAGCATTTTTATGTTGTTAACATGTATATTTATTTATTTACACTTTATTTGTATAATAATAAAAAAGGAAAAACATTATGTACAAGAGAGACACAGTAAACAAAAAGACGGACATAATGCCACAAGGTATTCTCTTGCAGTCAACCATATATTATGTATATCATAGGCAGATGTGTATAGTAGATTAAAATTTCATCACTCCAGACGAACAAAGCGTGGTTAATATATATACATATATATAAAGATGTTCTCGCGTCAAAACTCCCCCCAAATCTGGACGCCGAGCAGTTGTAAAGCTAGGGCTGCGCACGTAGGACGGTGTCGAATGGGGCGAGCCGCGCGTCGTAGAGAGATGTTGTTGGCAGCCCCGGCCGGTGCTGGAGACGGAGGTGTAGTGGCGGGCGCGGCGGCTGGCGGCGCGCTGCGTGCGACGGACGCTGACGGTACAACCCTAGCGCGTAGTGCGACGCGGCGGGCCGGACGACACTACTCACAGTTGACAGCTGTTAGAGCGGGAAATTTTATGAACTGTCAATTCGCAATAACCATTACAAACGAAACAAATATTATATCATTGCAAACATTGTAAAATTGTTTACGTTAAACGTGGTCGATATATCATTACAATTTGTACTTACATACAAGTTTTTGAAATTTCAACCAATGTTTCGTTTAACGATAAACAAATGCCGTAGAGACGCGCCCGTATTAAAAGAATGTTCGCGATTGATGAATTGGTATGATACTAGTGTCGCTGACTCGCCGCGTTCGTTTTCAATAGTTCTGTTCCCCGTCTGTGCTGCATCCCACGTCTGCCCCGGTAGACTCGCTGTCCTTCATCTGGCACCGTCCGCCCGCCCGCACTGTCTCCGCTCGACTGTCGACTATCGATGCTCCGGACACCTGGAACACCCCTACCATGGTCCCGCTTTGTGACGTCATCTAGTGAACTCCTTCTTACCTCGAGGCGTTGCCGCGTCGCTCTAGTAGCAGCTGTCGCTAGCACCTTTTAGTGTTTTGTTCAGTTAGCATGGCGCCCGCATCACCGGTCACCCGTCGTCGCCGAGGGAGGGCGCAGGCCGCCCGACTAGCTGCATGCGTAGAGACGTCCGTCACACTTTGTACTCTGAATACAGGCATAGTCGAGAACATCCACACCACACTCGGTATATCGGTGGCGTAGTGTGTCGGTAGGTGGCGCTAGGCAGGCGAGGGTGTAGAGGGGGTTAGGGCGGGCGCGCACTGGGAGGGTTGTGTTGGTTGCAGTTGCGCGTGGTCCGCGCGTTCAAATCTACGCTGGAAGACCTGGAGGAGAGGCTGTCGGCCCACTCGGCGGCCGGCTTGCGCTCGCGGCTCCGCGCGCCGCCGCAGGACATCGCCTACATCGACGCGGACGACGTGCCGGCCGCCGCCCGCACTGAGACCACCATATTCTAACGCCGCGCACACCGCGCCCACCGCGGGCCCGGGCCCCCGGCCCCGCTGCCGCCGTTTACACCAACAGAGCTTTCCCCTCGAACTATTTTCTTACGATTCTATAATTAAATAGCATTACCTACTGTATCACGTGGCACCACGGGCTGCCCCGCCCCGCCGGCCACCGGGGTACACACAGCAACCTAGCCCAGAATCCGTTCCTGTCATCAGACCGACGCACCACACGACCTCCCCACACTCCGACTTGTGTCACCCAACATCACCACCACCACCACCACGACCGAAACGTACTTAACACTTAATCTACCGCGAAACCTCACCGCGATCTTGCGTCACCTCGATTACTTACATGTATTTACGCTTTATTATACGAAAACGTATTTGAGTCTTAAATCGTAGAGTTAAGAATTTTTTGACGTAAGTGTTGAAATTTTTTAGAAATATACTTAGACGATAGCAATAAACTTGCATAGTGAGGAGTTAGAGATCCGATGTTAGCCCCCGCGCCGTATCGTGTCTGTGCCTGTGCCTGTGCGAGCGCGCAGCCGGCCCCTATGTACTGTTGACTTTACACAATGTTAAACCTTCAATAGGACAGGACACTCTCGTTATTACGATAGTTGTATTGATAAGCATCGACTCACCTCGGATGTATACATATGTAACGAGTTTCTATCTGTCGTTCACAAAATAACTAACACTGCTATTTTAGAGATGAACGTGTTTTTTGTAAATAATTATGAAGTTTCTCTGACGTCTTTGTATGTATATTGGAGCAGTGATATTTTGTATAGCTGTTATAAGACGAGACGACTCGTGGAGTTGTAAAATGTTTTAATTCTAAATTTACAAGGATAATGTTAAATTTTTTAAAATCTTCACTCTAAGTAGCTCCGCTCCATATGCGAATAGTTTAGCGAGTGCATACGTTGTTGGAGGTGGAGACCTGACGCGCGTACACAGCTCCATCGGCTTTCGTGTTTGTTTCATAGAAAACTTTGGGACCACTTTAACCCGCTTCAGACCGCCGGCCACCTCGGTTGCTATTTCGAATCGCTGCATCTCTATTGTATAGTACATTTTCAAGTTAGCCAACCCTCTGGACTCATGATTTCGATATGAACATAACACCCGAAGCTTGAACGACACGAACTGAACTCCTACAAGTGTATGAGGTTTCCGTAACATTGTTTTGCGTATGTTGCAAGGACTAACAATGAACTATTTACAATTAATAAAATTTCAAGCAAATTCCATAGCATTTTCTTTCGCCACTCGTTATGTATGGTGGGGGCCGCCCAGTTTTAGCAGAATCGCTCTATTTCAGATGTTAACGGTAAGTTTAGGTCCGACTCGCGTAGGCAGTGGTACGGTGTACCTGCGACGCTGGACCTGGTGTAACAGTGTAACGTAGGTAGGTAGGTAAAATCGAGTAACGTATAGTTAGAGCATGAGCGTGTGTTGCACGTATTACCCAAGTCTTCGGTACATACTCGCCCCCGGTCGGACCAACTGCGACCTTCTCAACTGTGCGTCAGTACGTCACAGAATACAACTCACGACACATTGTACGTTAAGTACGTCGCAATTGAGACGTCGCACAGACGAACACCAGCTATGGTGAGAACTACGCGAGCGGCCATTTTGTGACTGCAACAAGTCAACAAAATGGTGGCCGCTGCTTAGATTGTAAGTACAGAGTATCTATTGAAGAGATGTTAAAGTGTTTATTCTTTTTTTTTGGTACAAATGTTTTTTTTTTTAACTTGTAATTTTTGATTAATTTTGCTTCGCATTTAAAGTGTGATACTGCTTATGTTCCAGCGTTATGCATGTATACAGATGTCTGTGAGTATGCACAATTTGTATTTTGTAAGCGAAGGTCGCTGATAATGTAAAGTGATGTACCGTTTGTTCAGTTGACAGCCTTTGTATTATCAGGACCGTTAAAGTTCAATGTTATGTTAATATATTATATAACGTATAATCACATTACGGAGAAAGATAACCTTTTTTTTTTAAATCACAGTAACAAACTCGTACACTAGTCTCTAAGCTGTCGTACAAATGAAAATAAATGCTGATTAACAACGCCTCCACTGTATCATTAAAACTAAAAATAAAAGTTAACGTAACTTAGATTATCATTAGAAACCTTATAAACGGCTTATATATTTTCTTTTTTTTTATTATTTATCGTTGACTCGGTTGTGTAAGTACTTATTTGATAAGTTGATTTCATTTTTAGTTGTTTTAACTTATTTTCATGTAGCGAGAGGTTTTAATTTTATTTTTTAAATATACATTCATAACCGGCTATAGACTTCCAGTTTTAATATTAATAAAAAGGAAACTCATTTAAATAAAAATATTTATTTGAAATGTACCGATATTTCATTTTATACCTTTTGATACAACACATTGTCGTTTTGACGGAGTAACCGGCGCCGCGAAGTAGCTCACATACCGGATATATACATTACTTTCCGCCTCAGTAGTCGCTTCCTACACGGTATTTAAATGAAAAGTTTATTATAATTTTTTTAATCTATTTTAGTAATTGCTAGTGGATGCCCTCGTACGCCCGAACCCAGGTAGTGTGAATGCCCCCTACCCTAGATAACATTAGCCACTCACTAACGAAACTGCTTTATACTACTCGTTAACTCCACATAATTAATAGCTGATGTATTACAGCGGGGGGTTACCAAGGCCAAACTTTTTTGTGGTGAGAGAATGTTCGGTATTGGTAGCCCACTGTATGTTATACTGTTAGTATGTTTGGCAACGAAAGCAGTTTTGTTACCGCCGCGCCGGCGAGCCGCAGCCGCAGCAGCAGCAGCACCGCAGCGGCTGCTCACTGACACCACCGTGATGTTGTTTTGCAGCAAAAGGCGGACATATTGGCCGGCCGACGGATATTTGTCAATAATTATTTGGCGGAGCACCGGCGGATCAGCGTGCAATCCGGAGGCAGTTCCCTGCCGGCACTCAGTCCCGTATCGCATCAGAGCGATGATTAAACCAACAATACAATACAAAATACAATAAAAAACAAATATATATATAAATACACAAAACATACACAGATAAAAAAACACAATAAATATATATACACTCAAAATTAACGTATCAACAAATCGCGTCGTCATTTTCAAAATATTCCAACGGTTATACTACTGCCAGTTAATTATAATCCGAAGCGCTAATTACTAGTATAAAAAAAAAAACAGAAAAGTTTAAAAAATCGTTTGATTGAAAAAAAAAAGTTGTTTACGATAAGATATTTACTAGGTATTTTGCATATTTAAATTAGTGTTAAATAAAGTGCACCGTTAATAATCGAATTCGTCTAGTTGTATGTTAAACGCTATATATCCTGTTTACGCTTACACGGAACATAGTTCGGTTATATATTTTATATAAACATATAATAATTTCTCAATGTAAATAAATATTCGTGAACTTCTATATAATGTAAAACGATTGTTGTGTGTTGTAGCGGTACATATATATATATATATATTTTGATACGCGTTAAACTCGGTTGCCATATTAAAAAATATACGAACACGTGCGCTTTTATAAAGATTTTTTTTTTGGATTAAGGATATGTGATATTTAAATTTGCTTGTTATTTTTCTATTTTGATTATGCTCTAGATTAAGTGTTAATTATTTTTTTTATCGTTTTCTATGTCTAGCTCTAGAGCCTATTTGTGTTTGACTATGCTGTGTAGAATCTGTGTAATCTTTTTAACGGGCAACATTTTGTCTACTGTCAGATTTTTTGCCCGCGAATTTAGTAGCTACCGACTGTCATAAATGCATGCAGTGTTTTAATAGTTATTTACAATGTCTACCGTGTAATGTCCAGTTAAATGCATGCAATCAAAGTTTAATATTAAACGTTTGAGTTAACTGAATATTTATACACTTTCTACACGAACACTAACACACTATTATTTCAGTCTTCCAACAGTTTAATTTACAGTTTACTTTATAGTTATTTATTTTCGATGATGTCTAATTAATTTATCTGCGATCTAGATCTCAAGCAAATTTAAGTATCTAATACATTAGGGATACTTTTGTGTTTTATGATTAAAATTATGTGTCTATTAAAATAGGATCCGCTGAAACTCGTCACTCTGCACTTAGTAGTATATCTTGAATAATTGCCTGCTAACTCGATATTAATAAAATAATAATGCTAATATATTAAAAAAAAAAACTTCAAAATGTAATTCGTGTTTTAGTGTAAATCTAAATATGTTAGATGTAAAAAATTAAAAGTAATTAATATATGAAATTTTAAAATGATTCGCTTTTGACCGTCTCGTGAACGTATATAACATATATATATATTTATTAAAGGTTAATATAAAGAACCGGAAACGGATGTGCACGTTACCGTTTGTTGGCGCGTACCGCAATCCGGTTTATACCGCAGATGGCTGGTTAATTCTTTACCTCTAACGCTTATTTAATTAGTAATAAAGTACCTGTACTCCAAAGTAACTTTCATTTCACCCAACTGCCACGTTGCGGAGAGCTGCGTTATAAGGTAACTGGCCATATTGGGACATGGTGTATGTGTTGGTGTACCGATGTGCCTTGTGGCCGGCCTGCGCCTGGGCCCTAGATGTTTGTCGTGCGTCTAGATGTTAGAGCTTGGCTTCCACGCAGCCGCATGGACAGCGCCGGTAGTGTCTAACGTCGCCGTCACATTGTAACCAGCCCATGATTTTTATTTTATCGACCATTTAACAACGCTTCATATATTTGTTTACTATCATCATATCAAAATATTCAAACATGGTCCTAAAATAAAACTCATATAGAAACTTTCTCGATGTCTACATGTAAATTATCTGTGGTCAAGCCGTTTATAATCTGCTTTCACGTTATTAGATTGCAACACCACGCAGCATTAGTACCGATGTATTATTGATATTTTGATGTAGTTATAATCCGCAGTGTAAACACTTTCTTACCGCTTATTAGTGAACCATTTTATTATGAACATTTAGTATCTGGTATGTGAGCAACTGAGCAGAAATCGTTTCATACAAATATATATGTGCTTCAAATAGAGCATGATGAGACACCAGTACAGTGTGCAACGGACGCAAACACACAGACACACACACATGAAGACATATATCAACTTTTGTCTGCACACAATATATTCTTAGCAACAAAATGTCCATTGTACATTTGCGATCGATGTGTTTATTAATGTTCTGTTCAATTATCGTTTAGTTTACTTTTGATTTGATTAAATATTAAGGCGGTATGTAATGGGAGCCCCGGACGGATAGTGTATAAATAAAACATAGTATATAAGTGCACACCCCCCATGAATGTGCTTCTTAAGGTAATAGGATGCGTGTACCCGGCGTTTTCTATTTGTTTTTTTTTTTAGTTTACGTTCTAGTGTTACTTCCGTTTCGATATCTTCCTCCTAAAGTCTGTTCATTGCTTCCGCGAGGCGCACCGCTTCGTCCGGTCCCCCGGAGTTCTGCCACGATGTACAGGAACCTGTCACTGTAAACCGCATCGGACGCGATTCTATAACAACCGCAACCAGGTGCAAATTCTCATTGATTTCTTTTATCAAACTACCTTCTACATCAAACTAAAAATATAAGTAGGTAACGCGTTGTTAAGAATCGCGCCCGAAGCCGCGCACTGCCGATTACTATCCTCTATCTATCTATGCGCTGGGACGCCCTGACGCCGGGACGCCTGCTCCTCAGCGACGTCTTTCTTCATGTCGTGAGTCTTTTACTTCATGTTCTTGTTTTTATTTTCTTTTCCATGAATCCCCATTGCACACGGAAGGTCATAGGTGGCGAGTTACAGGAGCGCTTGATACCGGTGCCCTACAGCAAGACCTCAACCGATCAAGCTGTAAGATTTGATAAGCCTGCTCTTTTCACACACATGTTATGTTTTTTTTTGGACTCTTTTAAGTTCGTTGTTTTATGTTTTCACTGTACTCTATACTTACAACTTGTAAACATTCTGTAACATTTCCCTTTCTTGTTCCGCACTGACCATTCCGTTTCGACGCTACCTTTACCTTTGTTATTACCTTAATGTAATGTCTACATCGGGTGGAAATCGAAAGGTCAGGGATTTATGCATGTTTATCACCTTCGGCATATCCTAACGCATGAGCTCTGTTACCTTTTAAAGTAATTAATATCATCTCTGTATAGTCTTCATGCTCTTGCACTAAAACTTTGTCCGATCAAATATTAAAGTTACAATTCAATCCGCAAGACTTATCTCATGTCGAAAAAGCTTTTTGCTAACATTCAGTTTACAGTTTTTTTACTGTTCAACTGAAATGTATAATAGATCTTTCGGTACTGTCCCGAGCTTCGGCAACTACAGCAGTACAGCGATAGCAGCAACCGCAATCCCATCACGCTTGATGCAACATCATCACCGGAGCCTCCGGTCGCTAACAGATTTTAATTTGGCATCATACCATGGTAGTGATTAGTCTTTGTATGTATTATTTTGCTCCTCATTATGCACAATAAAAAAATAACTCGTCCGCAAACAAATTTCAAGATATCAGGGGCCCGTCATAAAGCTTAGAACTCCATGTCAGAAGCATTGAAACCATATATGTATCGACAGCTTTTAGTATATCGATTTGTATTCAATCAGGCTAAGCTTAAGTTAGGTGAAGGTATAGGTACAGCTTGCTTGAGCCGTCCGGGTGAATATGGAAACATCAATGTCGCTTCGTGTACGCCTTGCGTCCATGTCGTAGGGTGGCAGTCGAAGGCTTTCGCGTGTAGTTCACTTAGAGGAGGTCGATGTCAGAATGCAGTCACCGAGTTGCATGATCCACATGTAGGATGTACGCCGCCGCGACACCGACGCATCAGCATTGGGTCACGGCGACATGTCTGTATTCAGAGAGGATGAGATGGGCGGAGGGGTGAGGGGTGGGGGGGAAGAGATGGACGAACTCTGGGAGGAGAGGGTGGGGACAAGTAATGTTTGCTCACTGCATGGCATGACAGCGGCGACTGCCCGCCACCATCGGACTACTGTGACTGACGTTTCGAATAACCTACGCTTTCTCGCCTACTTTTTATGGCTCGGTGTGCTTTCATTTATGTTCATATATAACATATATACAATTGTACACAACTCCTGCAACGGTGTCGCTCCTTCTGAATTGTCCTTGCAATTATACAATAAATTTCACTTCCTAAGTTTAAAACAATCGTTGATCCAAAATTATTATAAAATATCCATTAAAAGAGACAAAATAATGATTGTTTTAAACGAGAGCACATTGGTGTGTAAAGTTAACAAAATTTTGTTTCGACGAAGGAGCTACCACCGACCGACTCTCGCCCCGCTCTGGCTCCCGATGTCTCCAGGTTGAATTTCGACAACCGTACATTATTACTTTAAAGATATAATTAAAATGTACATAAAATTTCTGCCATGTCCCAAATAAATATATGTGATCCATCACGCCGTGTCCTCACTGAACATAGCTAATTGTTACACTTAGTGGCAATGTACATATCAGCAAGTATTGACGTGATGAAGCAATTCACTCTAAGATGCATCGACTTCTCCAGCCGTTTGTATTTGAACCGTAGCTGAAGCGGCGTGGTTGTGTCGCTAGTATATTCCTCGAGACATCACAGACGTAGCTAGAAAATGTTTCCGATTTTATTATGAAATATAAAGTGGCAATTAAACTTCTGTAAATGTGTAAAGTTGCTGATGTATAACGGGAGCACCTAGCTGCGTGTATAGGGGAGCCAGAGCGCGGCGCGTGCGCAGTCCGCTGTGCGCCCGTGCGTGGTATACTGAGTGGCGCGCGTGTGCGCAGATCCGCGTGGTGAACGCGTTCCGGCAGGGGCTCGACTCGCGCGGCTCGCTCGCGGACGCGGCGCTCGCCGAGGCGCTGCGCAAGCAGACCGCGCTCTCCAAGCGCTTCTCGCACGCCTCGAGCGTCGAGTACGCGGACACGCGCGACACGCTCGCGCCGCACGACCTCGACGTGGAGCGCCTCTCCAGCCACAGCCACACCGAGACCGCCGTGTAACGCCGCCGCCGCGCCCACCACGCGCCCGCGCCGCGCCCACCG
>DWLS01001004.1:0-24600 GCA_018246255.1 Pachliopta kotzebuea | reverse complement strand
TATACCGAAATAGTTTGCCTAGCTACACTAAGAATTCGTATATTAGCAAACAGCGTACCGCATGTCATTTCTGTCGCTTGGCTCCTCCACATTTGTCCAAATATTCTATTCCCGTTTTGGTCAGAGCAGAAACATCTGTGTACAATGTAAATATTAAATGTAAATTACAAACTGACAATGCAGTTCGTTTTTAAATGGAACATTGTTTACAATTTCCATACGATATCATACTTGGAATTTATTTGTGATAAGGTAAACTTGCGCGTTTTCCATTTACAACATTATAAATTCTAAGCCTAGTTACAAATTTTTTTTATACTGTCTTTCTTATAAGTCTTGTTTCTAAAAGCTGCTGTAATTGCTATAATTATAAAAGAAATATAATTGTTACAAAAGGTACGAGTTCTTGTTATAAAATGTAGATTAAAAATCTACAGTTGGTGGTTATTGCACAACATGGTTTGAGGTATAGTTAACTAACTTGTATACTTTGATTATCAAATATCATAACTCTTTTTACTATTATATGCTGCCGCTGTCAACATGTGTTGGTTTGTCAACGATATAAGAGAATTATTCCGAGAACTTGTTTTAAGTTTTTATTTAAAACACTTGTTCAATTTACTATAGGTATTGAGTTATTGCAAAAGAACGAGTTCTTTGAACAATCATACACGGAATAATTATATTTCATTGGCAGCAGTTTATAAACCGAGTCAGCACTTACCTTCCGGTGAATAAATCGCCTTTGCATTGCACCGGCGCATACCGTCCGTCCGGTAAGCAGTTCGCGGGTGGTTTGCACAATTCTTCCACTTCCAATTCTGTCGTACATATTACGTTTAAAATTAAAGATAAATGTTTCTATTTATTACCTTTATCAAATATTAACATGTTATACATAAATTATAATTATGGGGCTTCACATATAAAAAATATGCAGTGAATGTACAAGTTTTGGCATACATCAGTAAAAAAAATTAGATTACTGTAACGCATAAATAATAGACAAATACTATTCTATATAATCTATTAAGTATTTAACAATTATATTGCTGTATCATTGTATTGTATCCAAATGTTTGAAATATTAAGCCGGGACTAAAACGTTGTACAAATTAATTTATTTTTAGACTTGAAAGTGTCGACCCCGCATAGAGGAGATCTGTTGTTGTATTTTCCAATTTAGTTAATACCGGGCGGTTCTGGCTGCTGGCAGCTAGGGCAGCAGCCGAATATGTGGCTGTTCGGCTTGAGGATCTGATTGCCGAAACATTCGTTCGCACTTATATCAGTCACACAAATTTGCGCAATCTCACATTGCTGACTTTTTGTCTCCAACACAAATTTTAAAACTAAAATAAAACACAAAGAGATAAACATAGTGAAACCGTAAATTACGAACAATAACTAGCATTAACTGAAACAATTATTGTTGCTGATTGAATACTTTATCATTCACTTTAGTGATAATCTTATCAAATTTCGCTTTAAATGTGTGTTTGCGCTTCAGTCTGTTGATCGTTTTAATACATTACTTTTTAATAAATAGTAATAGTAGTAATCTTGCAAATTCATATTTTCTTTATGATTTTTTTTGTTTTGTTGGTTAATTAAAGTGGGAAAAGGTTTATTTTGGTGAACATATTTAGAATATTAATGTTTCTTACTTCGTGCGTTGATCATGAGTAAGTCGTTATCAGCGCTATCGCTATCTCAAGTTAAATTACACGATGAACTATCGCGCCTGGTCGGGTGGCGTCGTGTAGCTTGCAGTAGTACTCGTTTCGAGCGCACAGGCGAATGCTTTTCTAACGCTTATCTGATTTTATAATTTTTTTCACATCACCATCGCGAAATGTATTTATATGTATAACCTAGTATCATGAGTATTTTGGATACTTTTATATACTTTGAATAATTCCTTTTCCAGGTTGTATTAAAGCGGCCGTAACTGGCCAGTATGGAGGAGTGTAAGAAAAGAGTGCAAGGTTCTAAAGTTTCCAAAATCGCTAATATATTCCAAGGAATGCCGTCAAGAGATGACGAAGATATGCGTGGGGCTGATGTGACAGTTGTTCGGACTGAAAGCCATTTGGCTAGGTTCAACAATGCCCGGGCATTGTTTGAAAAATTAGGTGAAGAAAATCGTGGTTTTAAAATTGAAAAGTCGCCTTCCGCGGCGGCAAGTTTTGCAGGCACTCGTGGTGGGCCACCCAATGTGCCGGCACGTTCGCGTTCCAGTTCTGCGGGATCAGTAAGTCCGCCTAGAGTCAATGTCACGCCTACTAGAGCATTAGCACCAGCTCTTAATGGGGATAGACTCGCCAATGGAGCTTCACAACCACCTCCTAAACCCGCCAAACCAAGTGTTTTACCTAAACCAGAAAAACCTGATAGACGTTTCAACAAAGAACTTATAGAAAAACAAAGGAATTGGACCGCCCATTTTAATAAACAGCGGCCGACTAGACAAGAACACGAGCAGAGGGCTGATCAAAAGTTAGTTTCTGGCTATCAAGACAGAAAATCTCCAGAAGCTGCCGAACGATATGTGGTGCCTTCCCGAGTGTATTCACCTCCACTTTCGCCAGGTGCTGGAGATTCGCAAGCGGAGCGTCCTACTACTCTCCCTTCATCATTTGTTTCTCGTGGTATACATATTGCGAAATCTCCTAGTCCTGTAAAAAATATCGCACCCGTATTGCCATCACCTAGATCCAGTAATATTATAGGAACTAACATAAGATCAGAAATTTTAACGTCCTCTGCCAAAGTAGAAAACGCAAAGTCGCCGAGCAAAGATAGTGCTCAAATTATAGGTATAAATGAAAGTATATGTGCCGGAAACCGTACATCTGTTGTGAGCGATGTTGATAGTGATACAACTGATGCAGATACAAGCAGTAATAATTTTCTACAATATCAAAATTTTGCTCCAAAACCTATTGAAAGAATATCACCTATGCGGTCCTCTCCTGTCTCTACGCATTCAATATCTGATTCGCTTCCTAAAAAGCCGCCACCTTCCCCTCCAGTACGATTGCCAAAGTCACCACCACCTCCCGTACCCACAGAGAAAGTTACACCTCCTAGAGATATTCCTTCTAAAGCTTTTACAGAAGAAACAGGACGTACATTACCAGATGTAATTACTGACGATTTGTTCGTTGAACATACATCAAAAAAAGACCGAATATCTCCCTCTAAATCTCCGTTAGCACCCTCTGTGCACGAGGACGATTCTTCCAGAGCCTCTTCTATACAGCTTAGTGGAGAAATATGCGACAGTGGCCCCAAGTCCCCTTCGATTAACCAAAATTTAGAGGAAGATAGTTATGAAGTATTGTCATATAGTAACGAATGGGATGATAAAGAGAAAATTAAACGACGCTCTTCAACACCTGACTCGCCGGCGAGTGCACCGCCAGAAGATGACGCATCCAGGTCGCCATTAACTTCACCAGCGGCATCCCCGGTGCAATGTATACCTGCAACGCCTCCGCTTCTCGCTTCACCTTCACATTGTAAGTAATTCTTTTTAATATTGATATATAGATTCTACTCTAGTCTTTTATCTGTGATATTTGTAAATAAACCTATATTTAAATAAATATGTATTAACAGTTTTGCGTTGTGTAAAAACAAAGAACTCTGTCAAACGCCGTTAATTGTTAGATGACAAACCCATTTTCAAAGCATTTTGTTATTGTGTGTTAATGTTTTATATAAATTATATGTAAATGTTAATACCTTGTAACTATGTTCCGAAAAATCTTTTTATTAAGGAGAATAGACGTGACATGTTTTGATAATTTAAAATAATTAACCTTCCGAAAAATGTCTCTAGTATATTTAAATTTATTTAATGTTTACTTTAACCTACACTTAAGTTATATAGTCGTTTATGATAAGCTGCATTCGCAATACGGGCTTAATTGAGTTTTTATCCATTCTCTCGTTATAGTCTGTTAAAGAGTTAATATATAAGATTTTAAGTGAATTAAAATCATCAATTATTATTTTGCTTGAAGCTATGTTAAAAGTTTCTGTATTAGGTATAATGAGCTGTAAATAACACTAAGCAAAGGAACAGTGGGCGTCGATTGACGTACTTTTGGCGGTCTCGTGCTCAGCGGGTTCAATGTAATATTGAGGAAGTCAAGGTATTTGAGTCGTCGCGAGACTTGAGAGTAGATCCCGATTTAGATGCTCCGGCGCCGCCGTCTCCGCCGCCGCGACGCAGTACTCCGAGCGGCGTCGTCAAGCTCGCCCCTTCGTTCGTACCCACGATAATAACTGGGACATTGCTTCAGAATTGCAATTGTGTCTACTTAACTCGCGCCGCGCCCTCTTTATCTGTCAAAAATCTGTGCATGAGTACGTGAATTTGAATCAAGATTTGTTTAAACAAACAGCTTTTACTGTACGCTACCAAGATGTTGTTAGGCACGCGGTACTATGTATAAGTAAATATGGACTGGTAAAGAAAAGTGACGATGTGATGAAATCTTTGTTTCGTTTTTAGTACACGCATGATTTCATGACTTATTTCTTGTTTATGGTTTTGCATCGTTTGCTTTTTCAATATAACAACTTGGTCACTTATTCGGACTTAATGGATATCGTTCAACCTAATTTATATTCTTATTCTCATTGTCCATGTATTTAAACGGTTGATCTATATCATTTATATATAAATTTTACTGTAACTAAAGTGAATTGAACATCAGAAATTAAGTGTACATATTGAGTTTATATTTTTTGGTAGTCAATGTACGTTTCAGTTACCATTAACAAGTAAAACGACGACCTAATGTGGTTGTGTTTACAACGCACTTGCCACCACGGATAATAAATTTTCGCCGGATTGTATTTCTTAACGTCATAAGATACGATTAATCACATCGTGTGCAAAAAGCATGCATGCAATGCAAACTAAATGGTATTTTAAGTTAACGTACTTTAGTGTTGATTTTGACAAACTGAAATGTACTAAAGTGAGTCGTTGCATCTGAGCAGTTGATTTCCGGTGTCAGTGTAATCAAGAGCGTATGAGTGAGTCGATTCACCAGGACTGCGATAAGGTGAAAGAGATAGGCCAAATCAAGTTTAAGTTGCGCGTGAGTGTGAAAGAGGCAAATCGAAGATGTGGTGGTGATGCGGAATACGCTGGAGAGCGCCCGCACACAATGCGCCTCTGCGGCTGTTGTATTGGTTAGTTATGTATTGTGTTTGTGTATGATATTTCGATGATACATCATAAACTAGCGAGCAAACTTCCTACACTATAAACATTCGTTTAATTGGCACTCACATCGTTGTGTGTTAATTCCAATTAAAGTGAGTATTAATTAGAAGCAGAATAAATGCTTTAGAAGGCAGTTTGTCAGAATATTTGCGCAATGGATGGATAACCATTAATCAGCTTAAGTTTCGTTGTACAAAAAGTAATCTAAACATTATGCTTAAAGTAATAACTGCAATAATAAAAATGGTAAATATCGTATAATCATGTTTTATTACTTCTTGAAAACAATAATTTATTACGATACGATCAACATTGTTATGATGTTTTTTTTTCTCACAACAGTTTACACAATTTTTGTATACAAAATCAAAATTAAGTAACAAAAATTCGTGATATTCCCACAGTACAGTTAATTATTGTACGGTTACATATATACTTTTATAACATTATCCTTAAAGGGTTTTATTTTGATAAAGAATCAGATAATTCTTTATGTTATAAATGATGCATTAAACAGATTATCTTTTTTGTTAATCCTCTTCAGAATTGTACTTAATACAAAAATATAATCTGATCATTGAAGTGTTAATAGTTAAGTCATTATGGGTTATAACGTTGTGTGTGAGGAGATCGACTCGTGGTGTACATTTTTAAAAACCTTTGAAAAATCATTTGTTGCTTGTGTATTTATTGAGTTGCTTCGGAAACTGTTGTATTAACCATTAAAATTTTTTAGATGTCCGTATCTATAAATTGAATACTTGCAAAATATATTAATTTTTGTAAGTTGATAGCTATGAAATTATCAATGTTTAAATAAAAACTTAACAACTAAGTAAGCTTGCGTACACAAAATATTAAAGAATTTAGTTTAATATGATCTTCACTAGATAAACATTGCAAACAATTCTTGAAGGAAAATAAGTTAAGATGAATGTCAATGTGTTTATTAGACAATTAGACAAGCCATCCTTTTGCACATGTTGTTGCTAGATGTCACCAGACTCTTGAAAAAATTTGTCATTATCTTCTTTTAAGATGTTCTGATGGTAAAGGCTTTTGGGGTTCCATTCAAGTATTATGAAGGTATTAACAATCCATTTAATATTCCAAATTACATTCACACACCTGTCTCTTACCCAGTTTAATATTATTTTTAAGATAAATATGTTGTGTATGCGCTTAATTCGTCGGTAAAACGTATTTCTTAATTTTGCTATAAAATATTGAGATTTTTATATCTGGTAAGACCATATTTTCCTTTCGTTTAGGTAATTTGTGATGTTTGTTGTTCGGTGTTTGTTAGTTGTACATAGATCTCAGTCAGTGGATTTTTAACAGTTTTTAAGGAGGGGGCTACGCGTGGGTAGTTCACAGACACCTGCGGTCGTAAGCCTCGGCGAAAATAGTATTAACCCAATTTCAACGCTGCTCCATTCAGCAAACGTCGAGAGGCCGACCTCTCGTATTTGTAAAATATTAGAAACTTACCTGAAATAAATATTGAAAATCTTAATTATTAAACATAAAAAAAATCATTCCTGTTTCGTAAACAATTTAAATAGTGAATTACAAAACCTTAAAACCTTTGTTGATCAAAATAAATTATGTTTGAATGATAGGTACATAACGTTTATAAATAATTTCTTTTGTAATTATTATAAAGTAAATAATAATAACTAAAAAAAATATTTAAGTGTCTGAATAATAAAAGTAAACTTATTATTTAATTTGTTACGATAAAATAAACGTTTGTGAAATATCTAGTTGTAAGTTGGTAAACCCTAAACAAACTTTAATTTTTATAGCATTTCCAAATTTTAACTGTAAATATAGGAACATGAATAAATAAACTAATAAAATGAAAACTTACATTGAGTAATGTTGTTGCTTAATGGAATATTATGGTTCATAAAGTAATAATTAAAGGTAATTGAAACTACTTTCAGCGGGCGGAGATCGCAAGTCGTCGGAGGCGGAGGAAAGCGCCCGGCGTGCATCCAGCGTGTCGGACGAAGGCGGCTTCAACGAGCCTTCGCCTGATGTCGCAGCGCTGCGGCCCACCGAGAGGGCTCGCTCCGACCCCGATACGTTATCCGTACTACAGCAGGTACTGTTGGGTAGACGAGTTACGGCTCACTCTCACTGTCTCTAATGACAAAAAGGCGGCCAAAAGAGGTCACCATGATGCAACCTTGATATTTTTTTGGTTTCGATCGCAGAATTTGGATAATGGCTTCACCACACTGTCACACATTAATCACTATTAGTATCTGTAAAATTAAAATAAACATGAACCATGTTATGTATAAGAATTACAGGTGATCCATTTTTGATAATTGAATGCGAATAACGATTGTTTTTGGAATCGCTGCTGTTCAGTTTCTTTAAATCTAATCAATCTGATATGAAGTTTCGTTATTTCTTTTTAAAAATAACCGATGACTCACAACCCATACATAACAAAAGATTTTTTTATAAAAACACGGCGGAATATTGATCATAACCATTGTCTACAATACTTAATTTTAATAATCGTCATATATACCTCTTAAAATTTAAAAAAAAAATTTTTTACAGAGGTAATTAATAACTTTACTTAAAAAAGTAAGTTTTTCTTTACTCACACGAAGCGATAACTAAGTGTTAGGATGGTAAACATAGTGCTCGTCGTGTGAAGCACGAGATGTTAAATCTCGTTAAACAAGTAATTTAACTACTTGCAACGTCTTTCTAACTACAACTCTGAACAGTAATGTTTGCACGTTACTGTTTGGCAGAAAAAATAAGAGATAATTACTTTTTTTATATATCGCGGGAAAATCTTCAAAAGATACCCTGGTTCCGGGGAGAATTCAGGGTTATGTGGGATTTATACCCACTAAAACCCCCTCGGTGGTCATCCTCAGTGCATTGCGGAAGACCCCGGGATCTCCTATGGAACTGACCGGTGCCTCTCTGCACTGCCACTAAGCTCATACCGGGGAGAGCTATTGCCTTCCCCAGCATAAAGAGTATACCACGACAAAATACGAGACCATTTCGTACTTGTCGTCCGAACCGGGTTTACTTAATGGACAGTGAGGGCCCGCTCCCTCAAAGCCCGCGGACCTGCAAAAGAGGTACTTATCTCGACCTCCAAATCCGATTTTGTGAGAATTATAAAAATAAATAATTAGAGATATCGCATTACAGGATTCGGGTGTGGTAGTTAGCGAGGCGAGTCAAGGCTCCATAGAGGTGCTCGATAAGTCGACTACTAGCCAATGGAGTGTATCGGAAGCGGAAAACCCTTCCAGCGAGGCAGCTCGCGACGCGCCCTACACCGACGACAAGCAACCAGATAGCATGACGCCCGACGAGGCTGAGATACTCCTTAGCTCGAGGTACTTACATCTTTCACATGTCTGTCTTCCTTACGCTGTTTTGGTACGCTGAACTTTATATACTTTATCCTGTCAGTGTGTTTATATAAACATCCTTTTAAATGATCCCACTACGGAGACTTGACTCTTCTCTCATAACGGGAGGGTGAAGGCCATTTATCTCAAGTCCAAGTAGATGTTGGTGAATGTTAAATTATCCCGAAAGCTGGAGTTCTTGGAACGTGATGGTCTAGTCACGATGATTTTTTTTTACATTGAAGGCAGATAACATTAACGAGTTAATAAACTATATGAAAGGTCATTTAGTGCCTATTAATAGTAAAATGAAAATACTTTCGCTATCATTGTCCTCATTGTCATTTAACACCATGTGAAATTGAGGTCAAACATTAGCCCGTTGTAGATAAAAAAAGTTTATCCTGTGGTACATCCTTTATAGGTTCCATGTATTTCTGACTCATATGACCTCAGACTCTTTCTTTATGTAGTTATTTCGATTCGTCCTATTTTGCTTGCAAAATTATATAATAACCTGGCTTTGTCTTGAAACTACTTTCCTTATTTTGTATTGCTATTACTTAATAACTTATTGTTTGATCAATCACTTATGTAATTAGTAACTTACGTTATGTGCAAATTTGTTACATTGCGTGTTTATATGTGTAAAAACCTATCTAATTCGATTCATAGGGTATTGGCAGACCATTTTCTTATTTTGTAGCAGGCTTGTTGTTACTTTAGACTATTTTGTTATTCATTTAGACTATAATTTATTTTTCTATTTTCTTTGTTTTTACTTAATATAAAACTGCTTATTATAAAATTAAATGTCGTATTTTTTACTATTTGCATGCCGCCTGTACGCACAACGCTTCATTCTTGCCCGATCACATTTGCAGTATTCTGGAGAAAAAACTTAGGTAAGAATAGGTTAATATGAAGTTTTTAAAACATTTTTATATATCTGTGCTAAGCCTTCATTACAAAACATGTGTGGCATGTAATAAACTAGATGCTTTATTTAGTTTAACAACTTTTGAAGTGGTATTCGGAACATCTGTAAAATACACGCTTGTTTGATTATATATAGCAAAATAATTTAAAAAATAGATACTATTTATTATTTTAATTTTTATACTATAGAAGTTAATTTGTTAAGGCTTGTGGTTTGAAAAAAAAATTAAAGGCCTACTTAATGTTAACACTGTAGGGACCTTCTTCAATAAAAGAGAATTTCAGATGTAACATATTCATAAAAGCTGGCGTTATTTGAATAATCAGCTTTCTTCAAGGTAGTTTCTTTTCTCGGAAGTTTAAACATATCAGAGATCAAACCCATTAAGCTGGACTAGAATTTGTATTTTCTCTCCCAGTTTTAATTTTCTTCTCGTCCATATTCACCAATGTGCTTGTTGTTCTTTCGTGTTTCTTGATTGTAAATTAGCGATATGTAATCTGAAATGTGCTGGTGTGGGGGGAGGGGGTCTTGACTTTTGCAACTCTACTGTCTACTTTACCATACATAAAAATGTAATTAGACAACTGGTAACTTTGAGATATGTATACTTATTTTTTTTCAACGATGAGACACGCAAGAATCACTTGATAGTAAGTGATACGCCCTGCTCATGACGATGAAGCGCTAGATATGATAACAAACACTGCATCACATTATGCTCGGTTTGTTTAATAGAAAATGTTTTGTATAATAAGTTAATTTTAAACTCCTTTATATATGTTAAAATACACACGTGCAGCATACGCAAAAACAACATGAAAGTAAACTTGACCACAATTTATTCTATGAGAAAAATTTACTTTTCTATATATTACTAAAATTGATGGAAGTAGCTAATATTAAACACGATCAAATCGTAATTTTTCAGTAAATGACGTTTTAATTTATTTTTATTTTATCGTCATCAACCTATGTATATGTTTTGTGCTGCCTGCATCTAGCATCAAGTGAACTTCATTAAACTGTATAGTTTAAGTTCTGTTTCAACATACATATGTTTCTGTTATATATAATTTATAGTGTATGTTAATTGTGCAGGCAGGAGGCTTTGTTGTCTGACGAACAAGCTCAAGAGATCGCCGCCATGTTATCGCCTCATGCGCTTCCTCACGATAACGGCGTGTCGCTAAACGACAGCTACCAGTCTGTACTCTCCTATGAGAGGTAAGACACTTTACTTTTGTTCTCACTAAATTGTTCTTAAACAGAGCCGGGCTTTAATTACAACTAAATTAAACACTGCTAATATCAACAAAAAATATTCGAGCTCTCTTATGTTGACAGTTGCATCAATACTGTTTTTTTTTTTTATTTTTTAGCCGCGCGTTTTAATATATGGCTTAAAGAACGTGATATTAGTCGGTTTACTAAATGCATATAAATTGAAAAAAGTCTTTGGTACAGGCGGAATTCGAACCCGGTACCCCTAGCGTGTAAGGCAGGCGTTCAAACCACTAGGCTATTACGGCTCTCATCAATACTGTTATGAAGCTAGGTTTACGATATGAAGAAGGTAACTAGGAGTAGACTACGTGCCATACATTAGGAGTATATCTTTTTTTTTGGGTCAATAGAACAATAGTTTTTACTTGTTTGAATTTCCATTTTCATCTTATACAGTATGCAGTCGGTGGATGAGAGCTATGAGTTTGTTTCGCTGGAGGCGGATGCAGGCATGGCAGGCGGTGATCGACGCCACGACGATGAACATGACAACCAGCGTCCCGAGCCTGTCCAAAACTTGGGCCAAGCACAGCGTCTAGAACACGCACAGCATGCAGAACACGTGAATCAAACGGAACCCGTCGAAGCAGCTCCTCGTCCCGATACCGCTGGCCTCGGAGAAACAGAAACTGTTTTTGATTGTTATCCACCACATCCGTTGAGGGAACTAGGCGAGGAAAACGGCATACATTACTTTGAGGATGGCCACTTCTACACTGAGGTATTTTAATTAAAGTTATTATTATGAATAATGAAAATTTTGACCCAGATTAGCATGTTTATTATTATTTTATATGTTCATAATTTGTTTGAGAACTAATTGTATGCAGCTGTTAGTATAGTTACATGGAATTCCGTGCTTCGATTCTGGAGCCAAATGTAAATTTGCTTGGCGGAAAGGCTTTCTAGAATCAACAAGGCTAACTACCACCATTATTATAAATCTGCTAACAGAAGCTGTGGGTTGGTTGACCATATATTGAGTAAGAGTATCCAGGGCATTATTGTCACATAACACAATGCGAAGTAGAAGTCAAGTGTTAGCTAGCTCAATCTAAGTTGAAAATCTAACAAAATTTTTGTGTTTTGTGCACTACTAAATAACTTTTTTTTATATTTTGAACAATAGACTCCTGTTACCTTGCTATACTTGGAACTAATTTCCCAGGTCGCTGGACTTCCGCCTGTTGAAGAAGATGAAGATGATGATTATTACCCACCAGTGTTCGTTAAAAAGAGTAGCAAAGTCAAATTCAGGTAAAAATTGGTACACCAATATTTTTAGTTCATTTTATATTATTTATGTTTTTGGGTATTAATTACTCTATCACCACAAGTTTAGGTTGACTTATATTACCATTTAAAATTAAACAACTGTTTAGATTACTAACAATTATTTATAATAAATTACAATAGTAATGACAGTGTACCGGTAGATGTGGCACTGGAACATTCTCCATAAGATAGATCCACAATCAGGTGAGAGAAGTGTGTGCTGCAGTTACGGGAATATGAAAACTAATTCTTTCAAATAAGAGGTTTTAACTCATCTGGAAGCTCTGTCTAAGAAATTACCAGTTAATTAAGAGGAACATATGCCTTTTTAAAATTTAAATGTATTGAAAAAATATCTCGTGAAGTTACCTTAGGGCAAACTTAGTAATCATTATTTTGTGGATGTTGTTTAGCACAAAGCCAATGCGAGTGTTCTCGACGCATTCAGTGCGCGAGTACGACCGGCGAAACGAGGACGTGGACCCGGTAGCCGCCTCCGCCGAGTATGAGCTGGAGAAGCGTGTCGAAAAGATGCATGTCTTCCCAGTCGACCTCATCAAAGGCGCTGACGGGCTGGGACTGTCCATTATCGGTAACATAGTCTCACACTTGTTTCTCACTCTCATATATAAATCCTCTTAATTAAACTGATGTGATGAACTACAACGCGCATGTATTTTATTGCCTGTAGCTAAGCGGTTGCCATATAACATAGATGTCTATGCTATGATCGGAAGGCTACATGGCGTAGAGTTAGTTTTAAACAGAGTTAACTACCATCGTATTGTGAATCTGTTGCCATAACAACATTGTCATATTCCGGGTGTAAACCTGTCAGCCAGTGTATTCTGCTCTAGCGCGGTTCATTATCTTTCCTTTGCTTTGTTATCATTTAACACCATGTGAAATTTTGGTTACGCCATAATATGAAAGTGTTAGCCCATTGTAGATCAAAGAAAGTTTAACTTTATAAACTATTTCTGCCGATTATTTTTAGTAAATATTAAGTTTTAATGTAATATTATAGTACAAGTGAAAATTATAGTTACTATATAAAATTGTGATTAGAAAGTATTTATCTAATTATTAAAACTCACATAAAACTTGTTGTACTGATCCAGGTATGGGGGTGGGTGCAGATGCGGGCTTGGAGAAACTGGGTATTTTTGTAAAGACTATAACAGAGAGCGGTGCCGCAGCCCGCGACGGTCGTATACAAGTCAACGATCAGATAATCGAGGTCGATGGAAAGAGCCTGGTAAGATATTTTGTAAAAACTACTTCACGTATCTACAAAAAAACGCCACATAACTCATATGCTCAATCTATATAAGTAACGAAATAGTGTACTCTCTTTGTAGTGTAGTGTGGACAAGAGCTAGTTTTGTTTCGGGTACCATCCAGGGCCACATTATATTTAGTAGCATCTTCTTTTCTAGCAATCACCCTTGTATTGTAAATTTACCTTCAAAACAAAATTTCCGGGTCGATATAAAGATCCTTATTTTTCTGAAAGGGGGCATGCTTCATTGTACATGAGTTATTTGTTACTTAATATTTATTTGTTTATATATGTATACATTTTAACTGGTGCTTCAGGTTGGAGTAACACAGGCATATGCAGCTTCTGTCCTGCGTAATACTTCAGGCCCTGTGAAATTTCTCATTGGTCGGGAGAAAGATCCCGAGAACAGTGAAGTAGCACACCTCATCCGGCAGTCACTTGCCGCTGATAAAGAGAGGGAAGAAAGGTAATTAACGATATGTGTGCTATTTATTTTTTATTACTTTTATATTTTTACATTATGTTGCCAATTTCTTACAATCGGGTCATTTTTAGTACTTTGGCGGTCGGGATATTTGTAGCTAAAGATTTGCGACTTTGTAATATGTAGTTAGTGTACTTCATTACTGTTGCAAGTAGGTTTTATCTATTTTATAATACCTAAATTATAGATTAATTTTATATTTCGCAGCATTGCATTAATATTAGCGAGATTCTCCCACTGAGTAGTAATAATTTAAGTTGGATTAATTTTATTGATCTACTTATGGTGTGAATCTCATTAGGTTTGATCTTTCAAGTGATATTTTTTACAGAGCTGCTCGAGAACGCCAACGTCGGCTACAAGCAGAAGAAGAAGAAAGCAACCAGCAATCTTCCGCGGAAACGGCCGTCGCCCAGGCGAGACATCCTGAGATAAATGAACTGCGCACCTTTTTGCAAGAGGTTACACAGTATTGATATTAATTTATTTTTTAATTATTATATTTATCTTTTTATGATGTGAGAAACGAGACAGGTCTCTTAATATGCCATAGTAAAAATCTGTTAGAAAGAAGGTAATTTATATGTAGTAATATTTTTATTTAAAAAAAGGTTTAATAATGAATAAAAAAATATATGTTATAAGGGAGAAGAATACAGCTAATTTGATAGTGAGATAAATAAACTATTTGATTATTTATATGCTTGTGTGTAGCTGGTTGGTATGGAAGCGGGTGGCGGTCGCGGTGAAGAAATTAGCGCGCGAGTGCGCGACTGGTGTTCTAGGCGCACGCCGCACGCGGCACAGCCGCCTCACCACGCGCTCGCTCGTGCCGCTGACGCGCACCGTAAATACGACAAGGTAACAGAAATTTAGCATATTTTTTATGTAGGTAAAAGCTGAATTAGTTCAATAGATGAGGTTATTTATATTTTAATGTTAGTTGTTATTTTATTTGTACATTTATAACTTATTTTTTTTTAAATAACGACAATTTTTATGATCAACAATTATAAGAGGCAAATCTTATCCAGTAACACCAAAATTAAACTATTACATATACTATACGTGTGTTTGATATTTTAATAATATAATAAATCACAATTTCTATTTAGTAAACACTTCGGCCTGTACGTTGAAGCTAGCGCATTGTATATTCTTTATGTCATATGACAATTAATGATAGTAATTTTAAACTGCTTTTTTTGCATTGCTTACTCTTTGTAAATTTTTGGAGAAGTTTTTTTCTAAGTATAGTCTTTTGGTTTTTGTCGGTATTAGTCGGACGCGTGTAGGCGACGTTTATAAATTTAATTTGTACCTATAAAATATTGTGTATTTGTGTGCTTTAGGCTCGGCGGGCGTTACGCGGCTGGCGAAGGACGCGCGCGATGGTGCGTGCACGGGAAGAGTGGTGGAGCGGAGCGCTTCGAGATGCGCACCGCGAGTATGCGTCCGCGCTCTCCGCACTTCACGACCGCGTCGCGCGCCTTGAGGTGCTCCTGCTAGTAAGTGTAAATAATATAACTGAAAACCAGAATAGTTTTCTCTCTCTGACCATCAAAATTCAGTTTCAAGAGGGCATCTCACGATGATGTGGACTAACGTATGTAAATCAAGTAAAGAAAGCAATTTTTATATTGTTATTGTTAAGAAAGTTACATTACTGCTGGTAGGCTTCTTTTTTATAAAGGGGGAGAGGAATGCCTCCGCATTTCTATTATTAGTAATAATTGGGGTAACCAGATTTAACTTCTAAATAAGTCATGATGAGTACAATGTTTATTATTTTAATTAGCGCCACATCGTTATGCGTGGGTATATAATTTACTATCAAGTGTATGTCTCGCGCGCGTCATAATTTCGCCGAATATGTTATATATATGTATATATATATGTATATGTATGGTAGTGATCTTTGTTCTGTTGTGGTTTACAAAATATGAAAATTACTAACACATTTTTTCGTTTTCGCTGTCACAGGAAACTCAAAAGAAGGCGGGTTTACCCGTGATGTTGCCCCACGAGCCATCAGCGCGGCGCGAGACGCCGCCGTTACCCCGTCGCCCAGATCCTGATCCGTTGCTTATCGATGGTAAAACTTATATTTTTTTAGTTTTTAATTTATGATTATATGATGAGTTTAACTTAAGTGTGTCATTATTGTAAAAATAATTTATTTAATAAACTAAGTTAAAATTATGACCATAACATAATTTATGGTATTAAATTATTGTTTAAAATTTTCCAAAACAGTTTTTTACACATTTTTCATTTATGTTTTTATGTTAGAAATCTAGTTTTGTTAATAGTGTAATAATGCTTTATAAATAAAATCTCGATATTATTTAAATTTTTTAGACCCATGGAGCTCAGACAGCGATCTTTCGGACTTGTCTCCAATAGAAGACGAATACGCCAAAGTCGACAAATCAGATAGAAGACAGCGCGAAGCACCAGATATCGGTGATGTCACAGCTACGACATCAAACGAGTCCCGATCGGGTACCAACACTGTAGTTGATGTAAAACCGGCCGTAAACAATGTTACTTCTGCGCCTGTGGTACAGGGAGTTACAACAACTCCTGTCATCACAACGACCACCAACACGACCACAGCAGGACCGATATCATCTACCGCTATCACTTCTGTCGCAGCTACTCCTACTTACGATACACTGTGAGTTACATACTAATAGTAATGTATGTTTTGCTTATAAATCTATTTCAAGCAACTATGATATTAATATTGTATTAAAATCCCTCTCACTCCCTCAGATAATGCACAATGAACGCATTCACTTCGGTTTTAAGAAATCTTATACTACTGATGGTAGCGATACAAGAATAAAAGGGTTAAATAGGTAGCGTCTAAACAGTTTGACCATGACTGTATGAACCAGGATCTATTTCAATGTCCAGCTTCACCCGTTTTTTTGTAAAAGCTTATCTATTGACTATATACTTATGTATTACGGTAGTGGAGGGAGTGGCACAATGCGCAGCTGCAGTTCGGCGGGCGACACGACGACGTCGGGCGGTTGCGGTGCGTCCCGCGAGTTGGATGCTGCAGTGCCGCGCGGCGCACTTCTGGACACATCAGCGCACCGCGCGCGCACTGATCTCGCACGCCACCGCCCCCATGCGCCGCACTCCCCACACTCGCTCAGCAACGCCAGCTCGGTATATCCACCCACTACGCTTTGTTTTATCTACCCAAAAAGCAACAAATTATTTACTGATGGTAGGTCCTCTGTTGCCGAAGATCCTGCAGGTAAAGCAGTACTTTAACCGCCAATTCGTAGCCGGCAAACATTACTATGTTCCAGTTTGTTAAGCGTTATGTCTAGTAGAATTACTGAGATAACAGATTATGCTTTTATGTCTCAAGGCGTATATCTTCCTTAGTACCGTCGCATTTTAATACGCAAGCGTATCCTTTAGGCGAAACTTCTAGTATAAACCTTGTCTATTGCTGTGGGTGACTATCTCAGCTCCAATAGTCATGAGTTCTATACATTAATATTATACAAACCAGGTTTTAAATCCAATTTATACTTATACTAATAACAGATATTAACGTGATATATTACTTTGTTAATTTTGTTTTTCTTGATTATTTTCAGTATGATGGATTAGATGATTCATACAATGACTCCGCAGATGAGTCGTTAAGCGAATCTACATCAGGACCTCCTCATTCCGGTCATGCAACGGTGAGTTAAATGTAATAATCCTAAAAATGAGTTGCCTTTTATTCTGCTTCTAAGGGGAGTCAGGGTTATGTGAGCTCTTTAAGAGAGTTCATCAGGGACCGGGACCAGGCGCCAACAGTGGCGAAGTGCAGCATCTTTATTCCTTAATCTTAGCCTATTAGTCTATTTATATTCACCGCAGTATAGCTGGAGTTCGTCTCCTTCGTACTGTCGACTATTGAAGTTGGTTCCGCAGGCGTAGACGGTAAATGAATGCTGGTTTATTTAGACTAAAAGCGAAGCAGCACGTAACATTTTGTTTTTATTTTGCTAACAAATGAATTATTTTATCATTATTTTGTTATAAATATTAAATTGCAGCGAGACACGCGTCAGAGCTGCGGTAGCTCAATTGGCAGTACGACGGACGACGCGGTATACTCGCGCGATCACAGGCATCACCCTCTTTCAGGTATAGTGGGAAATGGCAATGTACACGTTATACCATGTACTGTGTTCGCAATCTACTTACAACCACACACGCATTGTTTATGCTTTAATATGTATATGTAGAAAAAGCGATTATTTTTTTGTACGTCATGCCTCACGCTGTTATGAGACATATTTTTTATTATACAAAATCTCTTATCGTATTTTAATTTGTTTGTGATTAATATTGCTTATATGTAAGGGTAAATCACGCAGTATGCTTGGGGGAGAAGGGAAAGAGAGTGTCCATATTATTTTATGTATGATACAGAGTATTTATGTATTGGTTTTATGAATTATATATTATAACTTCTGATAACGTATAACTAACATGAAATAGAGGTGACCGTAAGAATGGTCGGCAAAGTTTAAGAGATGTGGTTCCGAAATCGAATCAGGGACCTCCTCGTTACAATGCGAACAACTAGCTTCTGTGCCGCGAAAACGGAGTAAGTGTTGACTGTTTTGAATGATGTTGTATACCATGCGGCAATGTCGTTCGTAACTGATTTTTAAGCATTTAAAAGTGAGTGTGGAGCGGTTAGTTGAGTCGTGCGGTACGGTTAGGTCCACCGGCGTCGCTGGCAGAGCAGCTAAAGCAGGTGCTGGCAGAGCGCGAGAGACGTCTGGCCGGTGCGCCAGACACGCACGTGTCCCACGTGTCGCACCCGATTCACGCTCCCCATGGAAGCCACGCTCCTCTCAGCGCTCACTCATCGCCGCATCCTGACCCTGTTCAACTCACCAACGAGCTCGTCGACGAGATACGGCAAGCCGTCAGCGAGGCCAACGCACGAGGTTTGTACCTTCCGGCGTGTATTATATGCACTGATACATTTATACCTTTAAAAAACTTATTCCCGGTTCTTATTAATTTCTTAATGTATTTTCTTCTCTTTTTTACTAAAAATATCATTGTTAAAACCCGTGACTTGTACATTATGATAAAATCGATCGAAGACATAAATGCTAAGAAATACGAACTTTGTCGTCATAAGCTAAATTGAAAATATTCTCCCTGTATGGTGTTTAATGTTTTAAGTTAACTTTTATATCAGATTTCCTCGTTTTAATAATTCTAAAGACAGTGTTCTTTAAGTTCTCTACCAGTAATCAACAAAACCATGTTTGTCTGTTCTTAACCAACTTGTTATTACAGCTTTTTATTATAGTCTACTAAGCTTTTATTTTGGTGATGGTATGTTTGCTTTTTTTTGTGTTGATGTTATTTTTTTATTTATGTTATGCTAAAACTTGACCCATGATGTTTAGTAATGTGGCCATGGATGGTGAAGTTCACTGGCCGAGATTATTTCATCTCTCTCATATTGACAGTCGGGACACAGTAATACTGTTTAGGCGGCCATAGTAACGAAAGAAATAAAAATTGTTATTTTTTTATCTCCACTTATGGAGAAAACCAAAAATTTATATTGAATCCGTATGTAATAATCAGACCCTTTCGAATAGAAAAAATTAATTCTTTTTTTCGTCATCTTTTAGATTTACTATGATTAGTCATCACAATGTGCATGCATAATTAGTATCTAATGTTCATACAATAAAACACCCGTTTTCACTTGCAAAAGAGTAGCTGTTTTTATCTGTTTAACTTGCGTTGGCGGCGGAATGACATTGGGGGATCTATTATGACAGAATTTAGCTAACATTTACTGAATATTTTTTTGTTTTATCATTATTAATGTTTTGATGCAGCATACTCATTAGATGGTATTTTTAATAATAATCATACAACCACTTTGAAAATCGAAAAAGATAAAACTAATTTCATTAATAGTTAATTAACAAACTGTTTGTTAATAAAAGTCGCTAATGGATAATAAATAATATTTGTTTTTATATTCGGTGGTTATATAGATTTAATGCCAGTACTTCTATTTAATATTTTTTTGTCGCAAGAGATATATTATTCCCATTGTTTCTTCTACGTACATGACAAAAAATATATTTTGTCTGAAACTAACAAAAGTAATAAATTAAACCACTAATCATCCATTTTTGCCAAGAACAGTAGGATATTAGAGAATTTAGATTTTAGGTTCGCTAGAGTGCATTAGATCAGAACAAAATCCATTACGATTGAACCGATTATTTTGGAATTTTAAAGAAATAACTATAGTTTAGTTGACAAAATCATTTAGACATAGTGCAAAAATTTAGGAGGTCTTCCGCCGCCAATGAGACTTTTTTATACTCGATACTCACTATAGTGTCCGTTCTTGCTTTCTCTTACTGAAGAGATTACTGAATTGAGATATTTTTATGGTGGTAAAATGATTAAACTATTTAATAAACACTGAGCAAGAGTGACACGGTAGTACGTGTCGCGTGCGGTGAGACCGGACGGCGAGTGAAGGCTGCGGGTGTGGTTGTAGTGAAGAAAGCTCCGGCTTGTGTAGTCGGCGGCGAGGTGCCGTGGCAGCCGCTGTCGGCTGCTGCCTCCGAGGCCAGCCTCTCGCCGCCGCCCGCTGCGCCAGGTGCGCCTGGCGCACTCGCTGCCCAGCCCGTCACACAGTGGAGCAAGCAGCAGGTAATGCGACCGTAATCGATAACGAACCGTTGTCGTTACCCTTTACAAACTTTTAGTCCTTACTGAAATGTGATAACTTCTAATTCTGATATATTTAAATCATAGTATTACGGCGAAACGGAACGTTTTATGAATTTTTGCGCTGGCAACTTTATTAAATTTTTTTGGTAGTCTCTAACATTAAAAAAATTAAAATTGTATAACGTGTCTCGCGCCATTTCTCGCAAAACAATCAGACCTATTTTTAAAACTTTACTGTATATAATTCAAATTAAATTCGTCACGCCTTCGACATTTGTTATTCTACACATCTTGAGGAACCTTGCAAACGTCGTAACACACAGTGTTGTCATAAGAAACTGGAAGTGTATAAAAACGTAAAATGATGTGTATATAATAATTAAAATTAATATTGACGTATTCGATAATTACAGGTATGGCAGTGGGTATCGAGTCTGGGCGAAGGGCTGGAGCGGCACGCTAGCGCTTTTGCGGCACGCGGTGTCGATGGAGCGCTTTTGTTAGCACTAAGCTCGGCCGACCTCAAACTACTCGGGCTGGGTGGAGACCACCGCCGCCGCATGAAGCGACGCCTCAAGGAGCTCCGCGCCGCTCACGATAAGCACCTCAAAGCACTCAAGAAAGCAGAAAAAAAAGCTAAGAAGAAATAGTCTACTTAACGTCCAAAGACGGGCTTGCCATCGCATGCATACTAAACACCGTGAACATTTGATTGGTTTATTTATTATAGACAGCAGTACGTATTCGTGTTTTTGGTAATATGGAACTATTACTGATCGATCATCTAGTGTATTCAATCTCATTTCGTAGTGAGAAATATGTGAATGTCTAATTAAAAAAATCACATGAATGTACTACCTTCCCAAAGAGTCAATCAGGCAGAAAACGGTTTGCTGCTGCTTATTTATCAGTTCCGAATTACCAGATAAAATCCATAAGCGCTAGTATGCACCAAAGATTTAATTTTCAATGACATGGTCATGTAAACTTATTAGATTTTAGAATCTTACAACCTTTTGTTTACGTACTATTCTCGTTAGTATAAATTTATCTTGTTAATATAAAAATACTAAATATAATTCCAAGAGAAAAGTCGTCCTCGTTGTCGTTATCATGATTTATCATATCAACCGATGGATGTTTACTGCTGGACAAAGATAGGTCTCTCGTGATGTATTCCACAAAAAATGGGTTCCCGCAGGTTGAGTCTCAAGAATAAAGACATCTACGTTATTGTAAATATGTCTTTAATAAATCTTTTGTAATCACTCAAAATCTTTTGGAATACATAGGGCATATATTGTTTAATGATGAATTGATAATTGGAGATGAAATAGTGCAATAATTTATAACTTTATTTTATATGCGATGAACTGATTTTTGTACATTTATATTACCATTTCCACTTACAATATTCTTATTAATTTTTACCTGATGTAATTTTGGTATTTTCTTTTCAATCCACTTTCTTGCCATTTTATTGTATAGCCGCCTAGTCATAAGATTTCTCAATTGAATTCTATGAAAACTAAATAAACTACAACTAACCTGAGCTTATCATGAACTACATGAACTTTACAAAGTAATCTTTCTTTGTGGTAATATTTTTCGTACTAATGTTTATCTAATTCGAGAATTGTACGTTTACGATTATTGTGTAGAGGCTATGTGTTATAAAATATTTTTTTTTACTTAATGCGATGACGCGGACGGTACGTTTACCTAATTGTAAGTGAAGCACCTGCCCATAAGAAAGTGACACTAGTTGCGTTCGCCACCTTGACATAAGATGTTAAGTTTCGTTACCCCTGTAATCTCATTGGATATAGCGCCCGGCAAATTGGAACGCTGTAGTGTTTACAGTACTTAGCGGCAGAAGCAGGCGCTGTGGTGGTACCCACCTAGACGATCTTCGGCAACAGCGATCTACTATCACTAGAAACATTGTATAACGTTCTAGACATCCCACACCTTTAACTATAAGTCGTACCTGTAACTATCTTAACTTGTTTTTATTTATTCAATGAAGTCACGGGACAAGCGAGACATTTACTAGATGATAAAGTCTTTCGTCTGCCTATAACAATGTGACGCTAGTTAAGATGATATACACTGCACCACATTGTGCTCTTTGCTCTGAGACAGATGTTAAAATCCCTGTCATGGCTTTTATTGAATTAGTTAAGGTATTACCAATTCGTCTTTAACTTTTAACAATTTATTGTGTTTCATTTTAGTTGTCCATACAGCCATTTTGGACATTAATTGTATTAAAAGTGTATGTGACTGAATTTAAACAGGATAAGGATAAAGCTGTGTCTGATAGCGTTACGAGTGCCATCTGACCTGTAGCTTAGAATTTACCGCGTCGAGTGCTGCTTCGAACGAAGGATCGAAATCTATTAATCGAAATTTAGTAGAATTATTGATGTGGTTTGATAAGTATTGACGATTTATCGACACTACTATTCTTGCGTATTAAACGCAAATTAATGACCTTCGTCGTTCCTAACATTTCGTATTCTTTGTGTCAGTTTTTTCATCGAAAATATTGGATGTGCGATAATTGACTGTCTGAAAAAATACTGGCTCAATCTAGTCATAAGATCAATTTGTAAGCTAAAATTAAATAACTTCTGCATTTTTTTCTTAAAAATTATATAAATATTATTGTATATGTATTTATTTATATATATACCCGTATTGATAACGGCGTAATCGTATATTCTAGATTCATAGTCTCATTCAAAGGTAAACAACAGATTTTAGTAAGTTTGGCATTTATTTATCTATGTAATTGCACAAAATGTACTTAGTATATATCAGAACACTCTGGGTTGCCAATACCTTAATTAACAATAATATTTATAAAACATCATTCATTCAATTATGATCTCATCATAAATGTACCGAGATATAAATATATTTACTCATCCAAAACGCAGTATTTATACAATAGAACTATTCAACCGCCAGTTGTTTTTTTTTTTATTATTGTTTTAACATTCCAATAACACTCTTGGTATAAACAATGTGTGATTTTTGATGTTCTAGACAGGCTTTCATAGTTTCCTTAGGCAAATAAATAGGGATTTTATCTAAGTGTTATTCTGTGTATCATGTGTGTGTTTGGTTCAGTAGTTAATTTAACCGTGTAAATATGGTCTCGAAAATAGATCGGGAGGAAACTTAGTGTGCTTGCGAATTGATGTTCGACCGAATGTACCTTGCACATTGAGCATATTTATTTCAGTTAAGATTTATTATAAATGTAAGTAGGAAGTCCATTAACAATTGCCAAAATTAACGAGTACTTTAAAACATTGTTAATTTTTTTCTTTTTGCTCCTTTCCCTTAAATTATTTAAATATTTATTTTGGGACCAAATTTATTTATTATGAACTTACAGCTATTGTTTATGTATTACGGTGTGTTCAGATGAAAGATTATTATTTATTAATAAAGAAACCAAAGTGTAAACCGCATGGTCTTTTCCTTTCCATGCAATATTTAATGTTATTTTTATTATTTACATTTTGTGAGGTGATGAAAATATAATCTACAGTCATTGATCCGTTTTTTTTTATCTTCAACTTTATTTAAACTTGGAGACACACCACCCATATTTTATTTCATATTCGGATGTTTAATTTAATTAATATTTACTCTTAAAATATATTCCTAACATTATTTTGTTTACAGCAACTTGAAAATTAATTAATATTTAATATCGACTTTTTGTTTCCATCATAAGTTATATTTGTTGAACAATGTAACCACAGCTTTTTCTTATATTTTTTAAACTTAAACACTAAAAGAGAGGCTTAAAAATAGCAAAATATACAATATAACTTAACATAATGCTGGCGACTTGTCTGAAGAGTCCAACGTGAAATGTTTGCGGCTTACGGCGACACAGTG
>DWLS01001003.1:0-24603 GCA_018246255.1 Pachliopta kotzebuea | reverse complement strand
TCGCCACGTCGAAGAAAAGAGCGAGCGTGTCGTGTGGCCTTTTACGCGAGAATCCCGCGAGGGCGTGTTCGACCAATACCGAGACTTATCGGACGGTAACTGGCGGGGATATTTTTGGGCTTGTTGGGCTTTGGAATACCCACGACTTTGGCCACTTTCCAGGTGTCCGGGAAGGAGCAGCTGGAGAAAAGCACGTTAAAAATGGTGACGAGCAATACAATACAATGTGATTAGATGCGTAGTATATGATTTCGTTCATTGAGTTGGAGTGGTAAAAGATATCGACACAACGTACTACAAAATTAATAAATTCATGATATAAGATGTTGAATACGGTATTCAATGGTGATAATAACAAAATAATCCTTGGTAAAGAATGTTTATTTCTAAAATAAACATTGAAAACAAATAGTCTCATTTTTTTATTCGAATAAGCGATGAGACGTATAAGGCGTTCACCTGTTGGTATGTGCTCATGATAACGTGGCATTGGTTAAGATGGTACACAGCACCACATCGCCCTCGACGTCTTGGGAGTTAAGGTGTCAAGTTTCGTTACCCTAGTAATTTCACAAGTATGCAGCACCCTTCAAATTGGAACACAGTAAGATTTACACATTATTTTGGCGGTAGAAATGGGAGCTACGGTGGTATCTACCAAGACGGTCTCCGGCAAAAAAGACCTACCACCAGTGAAAAAAGTCTTAGTATAAAGTTCTTACCATGTGTTTTTTATTTATTTGTAATAAAACATTAAGTAATTAAAATTTAATTGTAAGAAAACATTTCATGTATATAGTGCTTATTACATAAGAAAAATATCGTCTGAAACGTGAACTGTTTGAGAAATAAAACCTTAAATTCCTGAAAAACATTCTTTCTTTGTGACTTCAAAATTTGTTCGTCGTTACTAGTGGATATTAAAAATTTGTAATCAAAATCCTTTAATCTTATCTCTCCGAACTTAGGTACGAGTTAAAGAAACATTTGCATGTATGTCTTGTTTCAATTTTCATTTACCTTTGAAAATATTTAAATTTTTAACGAAGCTATATTGTTTGCATGAGTCTTTGCTAAAAGTTACTCTATTATTATAGTATAACGTTTTTAGGCAATGAATATTACCGATAAAACAGCGTCTTTTATTTCTTTTGTGAATGTAGATTCTGCAGAACAATATTAATCATTCGGCGAACAAGAAACTAAGAAATATTTATGTTTTAATGTATTGAATTCTTTTTTAATTTTCCTTCTTTGGTGTATTGATTTCATGTAAAAAATACTCATTGAATAGACTCAACAAACTTACAAATACATATTGTGTGTTGAGCATTTTTAAATATTGAACGATTTAATAATCTCTCTTTATGAGAAGCTATTTAAAACAATTCACTTAGATCACTTTTAATACAAACAGGACTCGAGTATTGTCATGGGGGAAGTAGACCGTTTTCTTTATCATCAGATTTCTCAACGGGATGGAAGTTCAAATGAATAGTCAATTTGCATAACGAGCACAGTTTCGCTTGGTTGTATGTAGAGATCACGTTTCATACTAAATATTTTTTATGAGTGAAATATAATAAGTTTAAAACCTTTAATCAGTTAAAACAAATAACCGGTAATAGCAATACTAATATAATATTTTGCAAACTATTTCTATGTGTTATTTGTAAAATATAATATTTTACAAATAACACATAGAAATAGATTAAATATATTGCTACATCAGTCGACTTTGGACGAATCGATATTTACATTAATATGTTAAATTTCGTTAATGGATTTTACATGAATCAGGTTGTTTTTAATAATCTTACATAAAATAGTTGATCATTAACAACTTATTTCCCTAGTGATCATCAGAAATGAATACCTTTTCACCTTTTTCTGTATTACTTATTAAATTACTGTGAATTGATGTACACTTTAAACAACTTTGCTAAAACTCTTTGTGCCTGCATGTGGTATATGCAGTTAATTACAATATTACAAAATCATACGTATTTTTGATGTGAAACACTTTCAATGTAAATCGTGTCGGGCATTTTCCCTTGGCTATGATATTTCTGTGTCAGACTCTGTTTCTACCGCGATATTAAATCTCGAAAAATGTAATGTTTGGAGTATACAACGACGCGACGTCACAATTTCTGCTTTCAAAAACATTTTGGGAAAGTTAAATTAAACGTTTTTGCTTATATATCCAAACATTACATTTACTTTGAATAGAAAAAAGATTAGCGATGTTTCTCTATATGTAAGCATTCATGTTCAAAAACGGCTTCGTTGTATGCATTTAATTTAAAATTGCGAGTTAGATGTTGGAACAAATTTATGTTGTACCGATGTTTTTGGATCCGAACTTAAAAAAAGGCTGTTACACATGTTACATGCAATATCTAGTTAATTACAGTATGGGTATAGCAGACACATAGATTATGAAACTAATAACGAACAGGAAATAACGTTGCTAGATCGCAAGGTCACCGATATTTCAGAGACTTCGTAAACTCTTTTGGCAATGAATTCGCTACTATAAAGCTACTTTATAGAATGGCACCAACGTATTTTTATTGATTTACATAAGCATATACCAGTGTTGTAATATAATTTAAGTCTAACTATCTCCCAAATATCTCGACATTCATCGTTTCTGCAATGCTTCACTTGAAGACCTTATCAGCCCTACTGCTGCAACTATGCAGTTTATAGTAACAATAAAGATATGAGCGCTATGAAAAATTCAAAAGTGTACAAAATTAAAAACATAATATTTTTAATATATGAATACTCAAATAACCAATTTTTATAGAGATCCCATGAATTGTATAGATGTTGACATACAGCAGGGTTGTAGCGGCAAATTACAACAAAGGGGATAATAAAAAACTTTTCCATGGATATAGGCATGCCCAGTTTTATTATGATTGGTCAATTGTTTCAGGAAAAGCTTTATCTATGTAAGCTTTATCTATTTGTTCCATCTATTAACTTACGCAGATAAATTAGATATCCGTTTAAATAAAGTAAAGCAGATTTTCAGTACACGGCGGTCTAAAATAATGTGTAACGCATAACGTCTTTACAATAAAACGTGCCATGTACATTTACAAGTAGTCGTACATTTTTTTGAGAACCAATATTAATAACGTATAGAGCAAAATAACTATGATAATATTACGGCAGTTGGACCCGTGCAATAAATCTTAAAGGGGAATATATTTTCTTGTCAAGGACCGTTTTCCCCATAAAATAAGGCAAGGGTGTTACGAAGTGGGAGGCGGCATTGGAGGAGGAAATACGTATGTATAGAACAAAACAAACAAGATTTATTCTACAAAACGAAGAATTTTAAATTGAAATAAAGTCGGATCCAGATGAAAAGTACATCAATAAAATATATATTTATAGACGTTACATAACTAATGAGTTTTTTTTATTAACATGGAGGTATTCTTCATTAAAAATACAAAATATTTCAAAAGATTAGAAATAGGAATGAAAAAATATATTACGTAGTTCGTACTGTATTTATTTGAACGCTAGACACTTTCAATTGAGGTCGGATAAACAGTTTGCGGATTTTGATTACGGAAAAGTTTTTACAAACGGCAGCATTCGACGAGGTTCGCAATCCAGAGGGAAATCCTTTAGGAATTGAACTTCCCGAAGCCGTTATACATATCAACTCATCCGTATGTTTAACGATCTGATTTAACGATTGCTATTGAATCCAGTATAAATTAAGTTTCTAATGATAGTGCCCCAGAAAACAATTTTATATTTAATTTGTTTTATGATCATTTTTGGCCCAACGCTTAATCTCAATTTTCCAAAGTTGTAGGTGATGGTGAAGCATACACTCTGTGGATACCCAAGACCTATAATGTTGTCATCTGGAACAAAACAATGAGGGTATTTCTTTTTCTCGGCCTGCCAATATAAAAACATTAAAAACAGTGAAAATGAGGTACCTTCCTACTCGCAAACGACGTGTAGCAATTATCGCGGACACCGCACATTACGTAAACACAAACATGCCGCAAAATAACATCGAGCGTGTAGATATTATTTTGCGTTTACCCAATGTAATTATGTGCGCTGGTTTCATTAAAATTTCTTACTAAATACATACATCTCTAGTTTTCAGAAGTAACTAATCCTCGCAGGTAGGTTGTTAAACTAACAATACGACATCTAGAATGTTCTGAATTAAAATGCTTTATAATAATCGGCTTCGGTATGATTTCATACACGATATAACTTGAAGTCAAGTGGTGGCAACCTTAACTCGTCAAGAAGAGCTGTAATGTAATATTGAAAACTATTAATAAATTTATAAGGAATAATATGATTATGATCCTCAAATATTAACAAAGGCAATCCAACGCAGTGAAAGTGATACGAACATTGAGCCGTTTACGCCGCGAAAATTCAATACAAAGCGATGAATTCAATAGAACTGTGACGGGTAAACTCGTCATGCGATGAATTCTTTCACTTCCGAATTTAATATGCGTTATAGAAATAAACGAATCCCGAATTGCTTTTACCGACAACAACCGCGATGATTTCATACGCTAGTTACCTTTTTATAGTAATTCGAATATTTCTATATCTTTTTTTAAATATTTTCTATCTTTTGCAGATAAAAAAAAATAGTACAAAATTCTACTATTGGCAGGTCTGTGTAGCCGAGGACTCTGTAGGTACTACGACAACTCCTATTGCAGCCGACAAACAACACTATGCACATTACTGTGTTCTAGTTTGGACTCAGGAGACAAGCGCAATGTGGCGATGTATATATCATCTTAACCAGCGCCAAGTTTTTATGGGCACGTGTATCACTTACTATCAGGTGAACGCACTGTTCGCATCGCCGCTTCGTCGAATACACAAAAAATATTTTAAGATAAAATGTAAAAAGATTTTATATGATTATATATTAAATGCAATTATGTAGGATGAATGATATAAAAAATTTTATCTAACCCTCACCCGTCCCATACATTTTGATTTGAAATATAAAAAAGTATATATTCGTTGATTTTTATGGTAATAATACTTATTATATTAATACAAGACATATTTAATATAATACATCATAATTTTTTTTTACAAAGAAGCACAAAACATTTCTAAGGCATATGAAGTTACAAAACGTAAATTGTAATTAATCGTGAACCTTTACAATTAACATTATTTAGGTTAATTGGGTAATATATGTATTTATTACAATTAACATCACCTTATTAATTGCAATTTAATTAAAATCTTAATTTTAAATATTCTTAATATTAAATATTCTTTACCTAAAATTTATGACGAATTAGATTAATTTAATTGTCAGAGAAGAACAAAGATTTAGACATCACTAGTGTGATATTTTCACACAGTTTATTTGTATTGTTACGTAAGACTATTTTATAAGACTTAATGGTCACATACTTAAGTAGTCACTTGACCACAATTTTAATCGGTTTTAAAGGAAATAAGAATGGTGAAGCGTGCTTGTAAAAAAAACTCGATCTCTGATATATTTAATTTAATTGTTAAACCATAGTAAAGGTATTTCGTCCATCTTTTAGTAATATACTTAAGTACTAAAAACTATTAAAGAGAAAAGTAACTAGAATAATTAAACCACTTAGTAAAGATATGAAAAACGTACACATGTTAAGTTATTACGAGAAAACTTCATCTTGCCGATCACTAGTTACATTCGTCTATCTCATAACTTGTGAGCCGAAAGTTTTGGTTTGCTTTATTGCAAAGCGAAAAGTTCGGACGTGTTGGAACTGTAACGTTAATTAAGAAGAAAAGTTTAAAACTGAAAATGATTTTTTGGATTTAATATTGACGGCTTCACATTTTATACCGATGAATTACTTATTGCAATTATTAAATTTGTTTAGCTAGTTACCTAATTTTCAAACATTGGTTATTATTAAACCTTAATACCAGATTAACCAAAATAATTTATTATTTTACGAAAATTCGGACATTTTTAAATTTGTATTTTACTTTTTGAAAAACCAATTTAAATTTTCTTTGAAAACACATAATAATATTATGGAGCCTAATATGACGTCTGTGCAAACAAAGAATACTGTATTTTAGGCAGTTAGTTTTCTTCTTCAGTTAAAGTGAGTTTCCCATCTTACAAGTACTGCATAATACCGTGTGTGAAAGCACAACATTAAAGACGTCAAACGAGTTATTATTCATTCCAAACACTAAATAAATAAGACAAAAGTGGTTAAAACTTGCGAGGAGGGATGATGTTCGTTAACTATCAATAAATTAAAAAATGTATTTTTGTGAAAATCATTTTGATGTAAGTGTTTCACAATCTAATTATAAATGAACACAATGCATTTCTTAATTTCTTATACCGATGACCTTTGATTTTTTAATTTTCTCTAAGGACGAAGATACCCACAAGCATCATTTGCGAGAAGTCTTCACGAGACTAAAAAATACGGCATTGTTATAAATACCTCTAAATGTATTTTCGGTGCCTCAGAGGTAAGGTTTTAGGGTACCATATTTCTGCAGAGGGCACCACGACACTTCCTTCTAAAGTAGAGATAATTAAAAATTTTCCCGTCCAAAAGACGGCAAAAGAGTTAAGGACATATTTAGGGATGATTAATTTTTATCGCAGATTTATCCCTGATGGTGCTCAACAACAAGCTTCCTTAAATGCGTTATTCCAGGGTACCGTAAAAGGTTCGCAACCTATCACGTTCACTATTAAAGTGCTGAAGAAACCGGATTGTAGTCCAAGTAAATTTCTTTGTAAAGAAGACAGAAGACAACGTACATGCGGCGGTCAAGGAAGGCCATATATTAGTATGGGAGAGTGATGTGACAAGGAATTGCTGTGGATTACTACAGGAGCTTTGCAAAACCTCCCGAATATTAATGGGTGATCTATGCGGTACTCCACCGCCACATCACTAGCCCACAATTACAAAAAAAAAAGAATGATGGCAATCGCAGAGTGTCTGAGAGAAACGGAAGATTGTACACCGAGTTTATCCTTTCGATGAATATAAATTTACCAAACATAACTACGTCAATTTTTGGGCAAATTACTACTATTTGTCTTGCTAAATCCTGATTTCATGGCCGATTATATCTGTCTTTCAAGATATACCAAGTTGCCTACAACTATACTTATTAAAAGTAGCTAAAAACTAAAAAATTTCAAACAAATTGTTCTTTTCTACGAAAATCTCAACAACAACTATGGCGTTTTTTGTATAGTGTTATAACGTTTTTTGATTGACATTTAGTGTCACGTAGCTGAAGATCAATTTTTTTCCAACTTTATTTTATAAAAATATTAGACATTTTTATTCATTTACGTAAATAACTATGTTTTATGTCGTATCTATATCATAACCAATCTTTGGTAACACCAATCCATTCAATTAATTGTTAGTTGGATATAAGAAAAAGTATTATATATACACTATATACAACACAAACACGAACACGAAGTGCAGTGTGAAGCGAATTTGAGTTCCTCGAAGCGGTGTACGTAGTCCACAATGTATTTATATTATACTATATTTATATGTATAAACCGTCATAACAAATTCCGCGTATCGCGCACTTTACAATATTATAAATTTACAAATATTGACTGTAAGCCTTACCATGCAAAAAGACTTATGAGCTCTCTGGTTCAAACTAGAACTAACGTGATAGATTTTAGACTACTAAAAATTATAGTATTCATTGCTATTAAACCACAATTACAGGGTTGTAGTGTTTCATATATCATACATACGGGAGCTAGAGTATTCCCTCGAGCACTTCACCATCTATAGCTTTGACGTCCCATAATAATACGTGAAATTGAGATCAAGTGTTCATCAATTGTGAATATTTTTTAAGAAATAATAACAAACTAACTTCAGCTATTCACTGGTGGTAGTGGTAGATCTCTGTTGACAGAAACGTCTAGGTAAGTACTACAACAGTTCACATTTCTATCGCCAAATTGTAATGAACAAATATTACTGTGTTATGGTTTGAAGGATGTTGTATGATAGTTAAATTACTGGGGTAACAAAAATTAATACCTTATCTCCCAAGGCGGCGACCGCAATGTGGTGCTGTATCTATCATATGTGTATACCTCACCCAGGGCGGCGTTGTTATGGGAAAGTCTATCAGTTACTATTAAGTAAACGACTTTTAAGTCCCATCAGCTCGTAGAATAAAAAAATACATTGTTCTGCTTACATATTGAGATGGATAGATGTTATATAATAATAATCGCCTTTTATATTATTTGAACTCGTAATGTATTCTTATTTATTCGGGAAGTATTAAATGCCGGAAATCAAATTTAATTTAACTAGGCCAAAGTTACTATAAATTACTCTAAATAAGATGAAAAAGCAAATGTAGGGTATATAATTATTTTTATAATACATGACATTACAGAAAATAACACAGAATGTTTAGTGAAAACTGAATCATTGCAATGCTTAAATTTTTATTCAGAAAAGTAATAGTCATCGCACATATAAAAAATTTAATGCACCTCTTTTCAATTTCTCGCTATAAATTGTTTATTTTACCTGATCGTAGAGATTTCGGTATGCACACAAAGTAACACGCTCAATCAACCCTCAAAGGACTAAACGAGTCGCCAAAGCAGGTGACGTCAAAGGCCAGCACGTAACTCGTCGCTATGCATTATTAACAACTACGGAATTTTGTGCGAGTTTTCTGAGTCTACACAGATTTCGGATTGGACTGGACATCTATAAAGGTGCTAAAAAAAATCATATTTCTTTTTAAAAAATCTTTCTGAAACCAAACAGAGCAGGACTATTTATGTAATGGTTTACATGATGTATTCAAAATACACTGTTGTTTGGGAAAAAAAAAACTTTCAAACGAAACATTTTATAACTACATGGATATATAATAAAATCATGTAATAAATTTGAATGCTTTTGTCCTAAAAAACTTAAAGAAAATTCAATGCTGCGAAAAAGTATCATCATCAATACAAAAAGTTTGTTTAAATAATTATTACTATTTGTTATATTTAAAAAGTAACCTCTATTATTAATTTACTAAGATCTGTTTAACTTTTTTCAGACGATCTGTTAGGAGGTATCCTTTTTTGTTTTATATAGAGGTAAAGCCACGGGTAGGCTTTTTTCCTGTTCTCATGAGTACAAAGACTAAAACCCACATATTTATCCTCTGACCAAGAAGGTTTTGCAAACTTCACTGTAGATGGTGACGTGACCTTTTCGAGGTCCCTCCACTACAATATAGCCTGTGAAAAGAAGTGATAACTACAGTAGTTAAATCCTACATGCGACTAATGTAGTAAGCATTGGTAATAAGAATAATTAAAGTAATGGTGCCTATTGAAATCATTAAATAACTAACATATTAAAATGATTATTTGAATATTACATACGTTATATAAACTGTAGGAATTTTTAATACATGAAAAGTTACCAGTTACATTCAAAGCTCTGTGCTTTAAATTTGTTTAACATAATCCTTGTGCAATTAATTTAACTACAGCAGTCTATTATTCACCGTGGCCATTAATTGAATACATTAAATTACACGAAATTTATGCACTTGCCGCTGTTGATTATATAGTACGGTATTTCAATTTAACCTTTAGTTTTTTTTAATTTTTGACTTGATGATGTAATTATAACGACGAAAGGTGTAATTATATTTCTTACAGGGTAAAATAAGTAGCTTAAGTTTATGTAAAATACATTACAAGTTAAATAATACGCGAAAATTGTTGATGAAACTTATACAACTAAATTGTCACTTTAATTATATAATTCTCTGAAACAAACAAAGACAACAGAACCCATTAATGTAAATATTTTTAATAAATTTTCCTTACTAAGAAATTTTGACATATTTATATACAAGAGAATTATTTTAGTTGCCGTAATTTAGTTTACTAAGAGATTATTTTATTCATTTATTTATTTTACTATAGCACATAATGAATTTCATCTAAGTTAAACTTTATTTAAAACAATCTTAATGGTAGCAAATACATTATTTTAAAAAAAAAAATCTGTCAATTTAAGTTGCAGCAAATATTTGTTTCTTTCCTTTTTGTTAGGTACGTAAATCAAATTTTTTTAAACTAATTTTCAATTACTTGTTGTTTTCCGGAATAATAAATAATTTGTGGTATAACACCGTAACGTTATTTATTTCTGTTTGTAACGAATTTTAGCATTTTCATTAGAGCGAATGACGCGTATAAGCTATTTATTTTCATTAGAGCGAGTATGGACCTTGTTACGGTATAGAGCGAAGTGATGTAGGCCATTACAACTCAAAGCGGATATTACTCTTGGTTTCGTTTTTCGTGACTCATCTAATATAAGCGAACGTCATTAGTATTATCATGATGGAGCATTCGTCCATACGTACAAGCAGAAATTAGAATGCGTTTCCCGGAACACAGTCGTAAAAACGCAATGGACCCTCATTCCTTCCACGTTATTACAAAACATCCTACGTCAGAATAGAAAATAGTTTTGCAGTTTATGTAACAATTTTTTATTTTGTTAAGAAAATTTAAAATAATATTTTATTAGTATACAAAATATACTAAACAAAAATTATTTTTTAGGTGGAATGAATGCTTTATTGAGTTAATATCGTTATCATAAGATACCTTCATTAAACGGAAGTTTTGATTTAATCTCAGTCATCTTCTTCATTCCTTTGAAATAATTTTTGCGCTGTTTACCGGGAGTACGTTTTCCAGGAATTTTGGTCCGCAGGATCAGTCTGGGGAGCCCTAAAAAGCAACAGTATTTTATCATTAGATTACGATTACATATTACCTTTTTCCGAGAATTAGAACTAACAAAAAATTATATGTATTTGCTTAGGCTAAGAGTTGTTAACTTTGAACCTTTTCGCATGTGTAAAAACAATAATCCCTATTTGGTCGTTCATTGAAACGTTAAATTTTTGCTAAAGCATCGTGAACACGTCTAGATATATATGTTTAATAATGATAAATAAAACCCGATCTCTAAGAGAAGTAGTACGTTAAAAATAAAATAAGAAAAATGCGAGAGGAGACGAGAATCTCCCTGTCGTCGGGTGAAAATTCCATATCGGTTTAAAAAATTCAAAATAATTTTAATATAACGACAACGTTCCTATATAAAACCGTTCATATTTTTTTGCAAATTCATCCAGGTGCGCAATCCAATTTTCCAAAAAGTTAATTTTTAAGTGATACTGTGGCAAATAGGACGACGGATAAGTATAACGAAGGAGCGAAAAATAAATTGACTGAAACGTACTCGGCCTACGACATAATTTACCTTGCTTTAAAATGGATACCCCATTTTTAAGCATTAAATAATATTTAATAATCGTGTAGATCTATCTCAATCAATAGATATTAGCTGCTGATATTCAAACATTTTAATAATGCTATATTTAGTATGTCACATTTCTTTTAGTCCAGTTCTTTATCATATGGTCAAGAGCAAGAGAAACATGTCACAAACTTTCTACTAAAACATTGTCGATCTCAAAAATTTAAATCGTGCTATTCTAATAATAGTTAAAAGAGAAAAATATGGTAACACTACATAGCGTAGCAACTTTTTTTATTTTGTAACATGTATCACAAAGCAAGTCTGTATGAAATGTCATGACTGAAAAGTTTCTTTATAATAACAAAGCGAAATTTATCCTGTTAGATGTTATGTTGATGAAAATTTAAAACGAAATGAATTAAAATTAAAGTTTCGTCTTTTATATGTGTTTCCGTAACAAGTTTACAAAAAATACAAACAATATTCATAACATTAAAACGTAACCAGAGAATTTATATTGCACATTAATAGATTCTCGCGTTTTATTTACTATTATTACAGGCGTTTAGCTAGCAATAAATTGTAAGAACAAATAGCGGAACCGTAGCATTTGGAAATAAATTATTGCGTAGCATCGTTTTGTAATTATTTAAACGTCCGTTGAATATGTTTTATTACAATTTTAGGCGTACAAATGTACTTAACACATCTCTTGATTGATATATAAATAATAACAGTTAACTCACTATAGTAAGTGAGAATACGACACGCGCCACTTTCGTACTGTCAATAAAGCCTGATTTTTAAACGAATACATTTTACAATCAATGGTATCGTTATCACTTAATATCATGTGATATAGAAATCATGTGTTAATTCATTAAATAAAGGTTTTTCTTTATCTGCAATGGACAAAATTGTCAAAAATGCTGACTGCAAAACTGTCAAAAACTTTTCCTTCATTTGCTTTTTATAATATTAATATATTTTACCGTTAGTACTCTCCACAATTGGTGTAATACCGATACAGCTGCTATTCTTTTCAAAACTATTAAATTTAGCAACTGATATATATCTGACAATACAAAAAGTCGCAATTTTTCACTTCCGTCATATTGTTAAAGAGTATTTACAGAAAAATATCACCGGCAATAATATAGCAATAGAAAATGAACACCAATTACCTTAGGCCTGTAGTGTTCATTGTTAACTGAAATCGTGAAGGGTTTTGAGGAAAACATTTTGCAAAATAATAATAATAACAAAAACTTTTTATTACACACCAGATTACATATAAAATTCAGTCTCAAAGAGAAACGTTCAATAAGCGGTCTCATTGCAGAGGAAGAAATCTTTTCTATACAACCCACTGAATAAACAAAAAAAAAATAACTGTAGTTGAAATAAAAGATAGTGGGGCATCTAACAATTAGGAAACTAAAGCATTTGACGAAAGTAGCCAACAAATAGCACATACAGAAAGGAACGGAAAATTTAAAGTGTATGATAGTAATCATGAAGATATTTTTGAGCGTAAACTTCGATTTGGAAACCAGGTGTATTTTGGTAAAGAGTTCCATTAGCGGACCGCCGTGACGGGATAGGAGTTTTGATGAAACGAAGAGGAATGCATGAGGACATGAAATTAAAGATTTATTGAGGATTTTGTATTTATGTACTATGAAAAAAGGATAAAATATAAGAGAGATAAATACGCAAAGAAAACATTTTTAGGTGAGGTATTTTTTATACACTCATTCTTTCTTAAAGTGGTGATTTTGCTGTTTTCTTTGATTTCCATCTTTCTACCTTCTAACTTTTTCCTATTGTACAGATTATTTATCCTCTCTTATTCTTCCATCTTTCATTCTTTGATTTTTTTTTTTACATTTTTCTCTTCTCACAAGCATCGCCTCATATTTCCGTCGCTACATAATCAACTTTTTTATAATTTTTAGCTTTAATTATTTACTTTTCTTAATTTGTAATTACATTTCTCTATTAATTTCCTAACCAATTTATTAATCATGACCGAGGTATTGAACTTAAAGCAAAAATAAATGTTTTTATAATGAAGACGTGATATCAATTCGGAATAACTAAACTTTATTCTACGATGAGCAAACATTTGATCTCAAATTCACGTCATGTTAAATGACTATGATACTGGAGATCTTAAAACGTGCTCTCTTAAAATACTCTCTTAAAATTCTCATCGGTCGTATAAAGTTTAATATTTTTACATAGAAATATCCCTTGTTATAATTTATACCGTGAAACATTTGTGCATAAGTTGATCGAAACGCTAGAATATTACCTACAACGCTTTATTAAAAGACTATTTGGAAGCCACAGGAAACCTTCAGATATTTAAAACCGGGTATAGCGAGCACATAAAATTTTTGTTTTGAAATAGAAACACAAATGTTGAAAAGTTCAGCAGGTCTTGTTACAGAAAAACGTTTTATGTGGGGTGAGAGCCATAGAATGATTACGGTCCAAGCTCAAACGAGCCAATTTCTATTCCAATTCCGGTTTCCTATTTACTCTTTTGCTGTTTGTAATATCGGAGTAATCAAAACATTTCGTTTGCTTTCCTTTTTAAGTTTTATTTTCTGGTTGTTAATTACCGGCGTTGGTATTAACGGAGCAGCATATGTAAACAACGGTAATTGATCAAAGAATAATTCTTTCTCTATTAGAGATTTTCCTTTTAAGATTTAAAGCAGAAAACTCTAAAAGGCAAACCTCATAAATAAATTATTTACCCATATAAATGACCTTTTAGTCCGGCCTACCAACAACATAACAAATCATTATTAAAATATCATATTATTTTTTTAAATAATTCACTCTGTACTAAAATTAACAAGAACAAACATAGAACAAAAATTATATCTCTAAGAGTATCCAAGTTTCGTAACATTGTTGTAAAAACTTAAAGTTGTAAATGGCAACCATGATATTACTCCGACTTTCTATCAAATGTACATCAAAATAATACTACAACCATAAATATATCTCACTAGTAGTATGTGTCTTTTGTTAGATACAATTCGTAATCAAAATACAAACCAAACTCAAATTTCCTAGTACACTAAAATTTTACAGTTAATGATGCCTCGTTAACCTGTTCCGAGTTTAACTTCATAACATTCTAATAACGAGTATACTTAAACAGTTAAGTATATAAAGAGGCTATAGAATACCGTTGTATATTAGGAACAAACTGTTCCTCAATTTTTTCATATTAATCGTGAAAATATATGATAATTACTTATCATGTACAGGTCTGTAATTCCTATGTAATGAAAAATGTTTTGTGTATTATTTATAATATAATTTAGTACGATTTTATCAATAATACTTTATATTATTACTCGATAATCTTTCAGTGAGTTAAAAAGGTCTCTACTGTCAGAGACTGTCTAGGAAGTTACCACGACAGTTCCTAATGCAGACGACAAATACTATTATTAAACATTACTGAGCTGGTTTAAACGGCGTCGTAAGCTAATAAAGTCACTAAGGTTACGATACTTAACACCTTATGTGTCAACACAAGTGAAATGTGATTCTGCGTGTACCATCTTAACCAGTGCGGCGTTGTTATGGGCAAGCATAACAATTACCATCAGGTGAACGCCTAAAAGTGGCCGCATAAGCTGATTGACCTAAGAAAGTGACTTTTGTGAAATTTTTATGGTTTTTGTATAGATTTAACTATTTATTGCATTTTATAGAAAAAAATAAATATTATATAAATATAAAATAATTAAAAAATATACAATAAAAAATTTTATAAAAAAGAAAAAACACACACACTCCTCTTCAATGGGATGGGTCGTTTGCAATATTATAAAGTTACGCGCATCGTGTAACAATGAGTAGCTAAACATATCCCTCAACAAGCCTTGAGAAAAGTTTTATGATATAAATATAAAAATGTACACATAATACAGACGTATTTGTTCCCATGGTCAACCCATCCAAGTACTGACCGCACCCGACGTTACTTAATTTCGGTGATCGGACGACTACCGGTGTATTCAACGTGGTATGGACGTTGGCAACTGAATCAGCTCAACATGCAAACCGATTTCTGGACGAGGTCTAGTCTGCCCTGACTTCCACCAGCACCGAATCTTCGGTAGAAATCTAACCGCAACACAAGACAAGACAAGACAACACAAGGACGAAAAAAGAAAAAACGCATGCACGCACATAAGCCGGCTTTTTTTTTCGTTAAGTTCATTCTTATTGCAATTTGGGGGCGATAAAAACTGTTTAAAAAATTTACATTGAGTGTCCAAGTCTGAAACGGACGGTCTGGGGGTCAGAGCCTCGCTCATGCGTGTTAAGAGTCCGTTTCAGACTAGTATTCTGATGTCATGTTACAATATGACTGCCTTTGGCAGGTTTTTATTTTGTGGTAAAGGGCCGCACAAAAACCTCGCGGAGGCCGCAGGTTTCCCACCTATGGCCTAGACCAAAAAACTTATGTCCATCAGTGATATAGCAAAGAATATGTGATAGTTTAAACGAGTTATTAAAATCTAAATTAGTTAGAAATAAGTCTATAATATATTGTCAAATGATATGTACTACACTGAATAATAGAAATAAGAATATTTAAATGTGACTATATACACATATGTGTATGTAAGGTTTTGTTACGATAGATGATCAGATAGCATAAGTATTAAAGGATGTAAATATAAGTTAAAAAATCCCTGAATAATAATATCAAGGAAAAGCAGAAATTATAAAAAAAGTAAAGCAATTATTTATTATGAATGTTATTTTTTTTATTTAAACTGTGATTATTCTTAATTATTTCTTTTGTTTGACAATATCAGTATTTAACTATGTCCTGAGTATTTATAATTCTAAATATGACAGATATTGGTTTACGACAGGGAAGCACCAGTAAATATTTATGGAAATAATTTTAATATTATTGTTACATGAGGTTCATTTAGACAATCGCCATAGTTAGTCAAGTTTCGTTATAAAAAAGACAGCGTAAATGCGCCTCAGCTGCGCCAGGTTCTCTCATTATGCTAACGATAATGTCATCTTAAATCTAAATTATAATGGAGCTTCGCCACATCAAAGTTGCACATACAATTAAGCACAACAAACTTATTTATTTAAAATTTCAATTAACAAGACAGTTGAAGCATATTTTACTTGATTATACTTGCTGTCTAATCATTTAAGTAAGACAAATTATTTTAAAATTGTTTAATAAACTTTACTCTATCGACTGTTGTAGTAACTACACCATGAATATCTGGTATAAGATGACGTGCCTTAAAATATATTATCTTTAGGGTCGTGTTATTTACAAGTTGGGGATACGGTCTTTACTGTACAATCAGTGATACATACGTCTGTCCGTGAGATTTAAAATATCTGTACAGCTCCACATTACGCTCTTTGTACGTCTCTTCACAGAAGTTATCTATATAACACATTTATTTATATTCCTCTTTGTATTCTACCTATTCACTATAAAACAATGCTTACAACATAGGTGTTTAAACTTCTATTATCATTAGCCGATAAATGTCCACTGCTGTACATAGGCTTCCCCCAATAAGGCATGGATTTGGGCCGTCTACGCCCGCTCAATGTCAGTTGGTGAAAGAAGCAGAGCCTCATTTTTTTATTAGTAGGGTACACCACGAGCAGGTGAGGTAGGCTTGAGTCCTGTGTGGTGTAGAGTGGGTCCCTTTGCATCCCTTCCTGTACATTTTACGCTGTCGATTAATTGACTTGTTTTTTTTGGATTTGGCTAGTCACCCTTCTTACCGTATTTTGAATTTACAGAATTTGATCAACTTTAAAATGAGTACAGAGAAAACAAAAACATAACTCATTAAAATGAGACATTTAACTAACTAATGATAGATATTCATTAAAGTTATTAAAAAGAAGTAAACTATTACCTGTTTATGAATAGTGATTAGTAATAATACGAAACCCGAAGTTATAATCTAACTGATATCCATAGTGGATTTCATTTAAAGAAATCGCAAAGTGGACGTCCATTAACATCTTATGAACCCGCATATTCCGCTTACATGAACTTCTTGCAAGTCGACAATCTCTTGGGGTAAAATAGACTTTGAGTATGTCAGTCACCGCTCATTAGAAATTTACTTAATATAATGGATTTCTTTATTCGATAAGACTGTGACGAGCTACGCGTTCACCAAATGGCTAATAATACGCTTGTCCATAACAACACAATACTGTGTAAAATGTTACAAACTGCTCCAAATTCCGCTCGTCATCCTCCAAGATAAGGTGTTAAGTAAAATTACCTCAATAATTTCACTGGCTTATGACTCCTTTTAAATCAGAACACAGTAATGTTTGCACACTGCTGTTTGTCGGCTGCAATGGTTCCTACTTAAACGGTTGCTGCCAACAAAGACCTACCACCATCATATAGGAATATTATGCACGAGTCTTAACAGCTCATGTTTGCAGCTTACGTTAAGCCGTGGCGTAGTCATATAGCACACATAGAACGACCATAAACATGTTGCTAAGTTGAAGTACCGATCACCATTGGAGCGCGGGGTGCGGTCTGTGCACTAATTATTAACGCCGTAATAAATACATCGCTTAAATTTACAAATTAATTCGAATACGGTTACGGCCTAAAATATCTAGATAAACAAATTTATATTCAAATATAAGCAACATACAACACAAAAATAGACAAAGAAATATTACCAACATTTCTATACATAAACAAAAGCATCTTCAAAAACGATCCCGTGGAAATTGGTCTGTGGGTTTGTAATCTCAATGATCAGGAGTCAAAGTGGTGTAAGGGGTCCCACGCAGCAGCTCACGTGACCCAAACCAACCTCACCTGCTCGTGGTAAACCCTGCTGATTAACAAACGAGGCTCTGGCTCCCCACCAACCCGCAGTATGCCAGCGAGACACGAAATGGCCTAAATCCTTCCGTTATTGGGGCAGGTCTATGTCTAGCGGTGTTCGTCAATCTGCTGATGATGATCAGGAGTAAAATGGAAGCCCTTTACCTGATATTTTGTGAAAACAAAAGCAATTTTCTTTTAACATAAAGTCCTTTTTGGAACTAAGTTATTTAAATTTATTAATACGTATTTGTCAGTCTTTTGTGTATTGTTCGTAACTAGTATATCTAAATAAATCTCCTGGCAGAGAGTGAAGTCAGTCTTTGTTATTAATATACTCCTTAAAAAATAAAAGAAAGGCCTTTGTGTGATCTGAGCTTACAAGTAAATTTACGAGCTTTCTTCTTCTTTTCGTGCCTATTTAGTCTAGCCTAATGAAACTATATTTAATTTTGTGATTTAGTTGGGGTACGTAAAGACTTTTACCATAATTACGGAGGTGTTTTAAATTAAACCTATAATACTCTCCATTATCCTGGTCGTAGCTTCTACCAAATACGGTTTAAAACTTTTTATTTTACATAATTACTTTAGTAAAGCAAACTGGACTTTTCCGATTATAGAATTTTCCAACTATTGCTTATTATGGCCACTAAAATTTACTTGATACAGAGTGATACTACATAATCTCTCTATAGTTAGTATAAATCAATTTAAGCTGCAATTAAGTTAATTAGATGTTGAAATATATTTTATACAATGCTGGCATATATGGCGTCACCATTCAAGAGCAGAATATGACTGTACTGTAATGCTATAGTTATGTGTTCGTATACTTATATCTCTCGATGTATGTTGTATAGTTATATAACAACTTAAAATAATTAAGAAAAAAAAATTTAATAACCAAACTCATGGTATTAAATTACATCGAATTAACGTACTGTTAAAGAGAATTATTTTGATGTCCTCATAATATTTTTAGTTTCTAGATCTAAGATCTTGTTTTCTATATAAAGAACAGTAGCTATTCGTTACTGTAGGTATATAAGTAAAATCAAATGACTCGTCTGTAAATGTAAGAGAAAACCAATTTTATCGTTATAGTTTGATAGTTTTTCATATTCTAGATTGGTAGCTCTGACATACTAGCTCTTAGCGACAAAAATATCTTTCGGCGATATTACGAGGAAAAGTTCCAGAAATATGATGATGTGAAAATAGCAACTGCGCTTTCGGTGTTTGCCAAGACGCAACTTGATTAATTGGACCCAACGTCTCCCGCTTCTGATTGATTACATTGTAATCTTGTTTCTGACTTGACTGATGTTAGAATCTTGCTCTTATATTTATACGGTTAAATATTTGACGGCGACAACTAAATATTTTAAATAAATATCATTATAATTAAATAATTACCATGTTTCTTCTGTATTAATATTAATGTTCTTTTAGATTTAAAGCTCTTAAAACATAAAATATCACTCACAATTCAGTATTATTTTATAAAAGTTATGATAGCGTTTACTAAGAATTTTACTAGAAATGTTTGAGTTGATTGAAAAATATTATTGAAATATTATTTTTCTTCTCCATGCCTAAGTACAACTAGTGAAGATTGGACATCAGTTCTGCGAATCTTTCACTGTCTGTTCTCTTCACTTCACGATATTTTCCCGCTATGATCTTTTTGCGACAGATCTTTCTCTTAATAATTTTTTTCATTAAAGGACTTTAAATATTCATCTTAAAACAAAAAACATTTTAAAAGCTACACATACACCGTCTGACCGTTACAGTTTTTATTGTTTTAAATATCCTATAAGCATACTTCGTAAAAGTGATTTGAACATTTTATCATATGTAATAGGTATCCAAATTCGGTATTGGTTTCATATATGTCTCTTCTAAAACCCAAAATCTGCTAAAGGATAAAATGTATAGAAGAGCAGGATGCTTACTATAGTATTATTTGCCTATCGGCCAAACAATAGGTGACATGCCTGCGTATAACAATGTGGCGCTAGTAAGGATATACCGATGTATTCGTGGTGCGATGCACCACATTACGCTCATCGCCTTGATACACAAATATTGTCCTCCTCAAATATCTCCATTACAATCGCTGCACCATTATTAAAGCAGAAGTAAAGCACTTCTACTGAACTGTTTGGCGGCAAGAATAAACATTCCGGTAGTTCGGTGTCGAGACATAGACATCTACCACCAGTTATTATTCTAGGATAATAAAAGTTAATATAGTTGCTTGAGAGTCAAATTTTATTATTATGTTAATGTTAGTTACATGATGAGATACAAGAGCGAAAGATTAAAGAAAATCTGAAATGGTTTTACACAATTGTCACTACCCAGACAGGTAAGAAGCAAACATTCTAAAAATTAGACATTAAATAAATCGAAAACTGGGGTGGCAGAAAAGTGAAAATAATTCTAAGTATTGAATGATAAATTGTGGAAATATTTTAAAAAAATATTTGAACAATCCAAAGGAGCTTAATTACGATGGTCGATATTTGTTTTATATTTTACAGTTTCCTTCATACCAGAAAGTTTCTTAGGTAGTAATAAGCATTCTATATATAAGCGTTCAGCGCCACGATCTAGCATCTGCTATCGGTGGAGTAGACCTGTCGCTCCCGAACCACGTTCGCGCGATGCTCTCGCGTGACAGGTCGTGGACGGCAGTGGCCTCCTTCTGCGAGCCAGTTATGTCCCAGAAAGAGGCCAACGAGCGGGCCAGGGAGGATAGCCCAGGGGCTTCCTCCCTCCGCAGGCGGCGAATCGGGGTGCGCAGGAGACGATATCAATACCCCCTCTTGCTGCCCCTGTAACCCGAAGCGGGCCAGGCTGGGCACCTAGCCCCGCCAACGCTTCGGCGTCGTCGGGACTTCTCTAATAAGAGCCAGAGAAGTCCCTTTTTAGGGGGAGAAGTCCGGTCTTTGCCGGAAACGCCGGGTCGTTGGGATACCCTGTCGCTGACAGATCCGGAGCATCCCCTTCATAACAGCTTATGGTTTTCGCGGTAGGTTTAGTGGGTAGGGCCCTGGCCGAGTCCCACACACCCCTCCGGGCCCACCCAGGGTACCTACGGAACGTCCGTAAAAGGATTCCCCGCGTAAAAAAAAAATCTATATATAAGAAACAATCTTAATATTTGTGATTACTAGTCTTCTACTCGTCATAATAAGGAAAACATTTTTAATATTATCTGTACAAATATTCGGATGCTGTACACAATGACCGTATAGCCTTTGGACATCGGAAATAACTCTTCAAATATTAGTCATCATTCATTCATTCATTCATCTCAGCCTATTGCAGTCCACTGCTGAACGTAGGCCTCTCCAATAGATTTCCAGATTAGTCATCGGATGGGGATTATTATTAAGATAAATGAATTACACTATTGCTTATGATAAACATTGAATTTCTTATTTAACCTGTCTTCTCTAGGTGATTAGATCTTGTGAAGTGTTATTCCAACCAGAGCTACATTGATAGGCTCACTAACTAGATGAATGTCCTTTTCGACCAGCCGCTTTAACAAAAATAAAAATTTGTAAAGTAATAATTATATAAACATATTAACTTTAGATTAAATATAATGAAATCTAAAATCTAAACTTAAACTAAACTTTTTCTTTGCAATATCATTCAGCTACTATAATTCTTTATGACTAACGTTTAAAAAGTCTCTTTGAACATTTGAAAAACTTTAATACAATTTATATTTTGCACAGTCATACAGTTTCCGAGAACGTTTTCGAAAACGCAGAAACCGCCTCCACAACAATTTTTCACAAAAATGGATTTCGCTTCAGAAAATAAAATATAACAATACAATCGAGTTGAACAGTCCCGTCCGTCTCTGAAACAAATATGGATACAGATAAGATCTGACTGCAAACAGTTAATTCAATTCTTTGTGTGGTTTAATTTAAATTCAAAATTTATACTTTTAAATATTTCTAGATCAAACAATTAGGCTAACTATTTCTTAAGGACCAATAAACATGCCATGAACTTACTGTTGGTAGCTTTCTATTTCTGTAGATCTTAAAGCTACCGATGCAGTTCCTTTTGCAGCCGACAAACATTAGTGTACAAACATTACTGTGTTCCCGTTAAATAGGTGCCGTATGCTAGTGAAAATACTGGAGTAACGGAACTAAATATCCAAAAAACAAATATTCTTATCGTTAACATCAGAGTATAAAGTCTATAAGAAGTGTTATAAAAAAACTAGATGATAAATGTAGGACTAATTAATTCTTGCCTGTCTTTTAAAAACATGAGAAAAAAATGTACGACATGATGTTTCAGTAAATCACACTACACTATACATTAATATGAATGAAAAGGCGAACGTATTTGAAAATCAGCGAACTTTTAAATTCCCAGTTAAGCTAAAAATATCAAAGGGAATTTATGTAGAAGTGCATCACAAAGTACACTAAGAAATATTTAATGATGTCGGCGACGATTTTCCTCTTGCCATCTGGCGTAAGAACATAGAGAATAAAATATTCTTAAGGCTGTTTTTTTTAAATACCTATTTTTTATAATTAATCCGTACTATATTCTAAAATTCAACAAAATCATATCTTGAAAAAATATGAGAGCATTCAGTTTTATTATTGAATTTATTTTAGTCTTTCGAGTACCTCATACGTTAAGTAGTCTCAAGATTCTCATTACGTAGCATAATAATGATTTCTCTGGTTCTTTGTTCACTGTGATAGCTGTAATATTCTGGTACCTAATGATCGGTAACATAAAAAAAGATTACAATTGTTTTATTTAAATTATTATTTAATTTATTTAAATACCATTTTGAGAAATACATAAGAGAATACCAGCTTATACCGAGCATGCTTATGATTTGTTACTACAAAAACGTTAGATTTTTTTTGTTGTTAAGCATCACCTATGGCTAATGCGTTATTAAAAAATACATATAATTTCTGTCTAGATAAATGAACAGTATGTACATTATAAAAATAATCTAATAATATGTTTATGTAGATAATTTTCATAACCAATTACAGTATGGTCTGGTCTGTAAAGTATGAACCACATCATGAAAAACAAAACCATAAGTAAAGCAAAATATTTTTAAAAAACCATAATAATCGCTATATTTTTTAAAGATTTTTTTATCACACGATTATTATGATAGCAAATAAACTATTACCTAATTTTAAGAATATAAAAAGACTTGCGTAATATAATGTAGGGAACGTAATATTCAAATGTAACTTCGACTATAAAGTATAACGGTATATAAAAATGCTCGTAATACGAGTGTGATGTTAGCATAGCACAGATATGAAAGCTAAGCAAAAATATACCGAGGGAAAAATGTATACTTGGGAGCTTTAAGAGAACATACTTTTAAAACAAAAATGTTTTTGAAAGTTTGACAGATATCTTTATTACACTCATCAAAAAAATAAATTGTTTACACTATGTAATACGGAGGTATTTCTCTTGTAAAAACAGCCAAGCTTAATGTTACTATTTATTTATACTTACTTTTACTTTTAATGAATCAAATGCAAAATAATTCGGAATCACGATTCGTTAGTTCCGTTTATAGTGAGTGCTTTTTATTTATCTCAATGCCGAATGCGGTTCTTTTAATTTCTCTTAATTTATGCAGCACACTGTTCTGCAAAAGGAAATTGCAGAGCATGTGTTGATTTTGACTGCAATCCGGGTAAATGCGTTTACACGATGGTTTCAATTATTTTTCGTTTGACTAAAATTTAATTTCAAAAAACAAAATCAAAACTAAAATGTATTTATATTTACGATTATAAATTATCACCATTAACATATGCACCGTGCATTATATTTCCTTGTGATATGTGTTTCTGGGTAAATGTAAATTTGGTAAGGCACCACCATCATCTTCAGCCGGTAAACCCACTGCTGGACATATGCCTCTCCCAAAGATCTCCACTCATTTTTAATGACTTAGTACGAGTATATTACAATTTGTGTGAAAGGCACTGCAGTTATTGGAACAACGATCTAAAAAAATATTGTCTCATATAAATAAGAATTAAAATATTTTTAACAACAAATATCAATTTTTGATTTTCACTAGAAGTGGAAATAAATTAAAATAAACAATAAAATATACATGTGTAATATGTTTTTTAAGAAATACTTTGGCATTTGTTTAACGATTTCTTAAATTAACGGGAACATTACATACTTAATATCCCCGACGAGCAATTCGGTTTCAGACGAAACCACTCTTGCGTTCACCAAGTCCATAGATTGGTCGAACACGCCCTC